>VXAZ01006879.1:79225-180622 GCA_013399875.1 Gymnorhina tibicen
TTTTCCTTTTTTTTTCTTTTTTTTCCCTTTTTCCCTTCAAAGGAATGAGTCCGTATTTTTGGAAAGAATAGCCGCTCCGAAAATCCTGGTACAAACTCTGCCAGGCTCCATTATCACGCGCTGCGCTGGGGCCCTGGCGGGAATGCAGGATTTTAACTCTTGGATGCTTTTCCCGGCTTCCCGAAATGACCCCCTTACTCCGAGGGCTGGAATTAATCCTCGGAGTCGAGGGCAAATCTCAGTGGGAATCTCGGGGAAGCACACTCAGCCTGGTGCAGAGATGCTGGAGACTGAAGCTGGTGGTGCTGGATGCTGGGAGCCGTTTTCCAGCCCTTTTCCAGCCGCTTTCCAGCCGTGCCCGCGGTGTGCCTGCCACTCAGGCTGCAGCCTGGCAACCGGCGGCAGCATCTCCGCGGGAGAAAGCTGCCCAGAACAGGAAGAACGGCGATAAACAATTCCCGGGGCTTGATTTATGGGTGAACCTCCTCATCCGTGCAGGGATCTCCCCAGGCTCGGGATGTGTGTGGACAGCCGGGAGTGCCGCAGGGCGGGGGGGGACGCTCAGTTCCAAGTGCTGGAACCGCTGGGAAGAGGGGAGTCAGCGGAGGAATCACATTAATGACAGAGAAACCCGGGCCGGGAGAAGGTGCAAACCCCAGCGGGGAGGGGAACACGAAGGACTCCGGGACTGGAGCCTGCTGGGTGCCGCTCCCGTGTCGCGGGGGGCATAACCCGGCAGCCGAATTCCCCGGGAGTGAAGCACCTGGGGAGCCGTAGCCTGGGGCAGGAGCTGGGAATCGCGGCTGCCGTGCGCTGCAGGCCCAGAGGGATCGCAGGAAGCGGCCTCCGTGCTTCCCCGAATCCCAGGGAGGATGCGGTTCACTGCGTGTCTGCAGGCAGGGCTGGTCCCAGAAACCTCGGGAAGTGCCAGAAACCTCCCAGAAACCTGGAAACAGGCAGAGGGATGAGGACGGCACTCAGAATCACAGGACCACTAAGGATGGAAAAGATCTCCGTGGCCATTGTCCAGCCATCCCCCGGCACTGCCAGGGCCACCGCTGACCGCGTCCCCAAGCACCACATCCCCGCTTCCAGGGACGGGGACTCCACCACGGAGCCCTTTCCAATGTTTGAGCGCTATTGCAGCACGGAAATGTTTCCTGATGCCCGGCCTGAGCCTCCCCTGGTGCAGCTTGAGGCCGTTTTCCCCCGTCCCAGTCATCTGTGCCGGGACTCCCCAGGGCTGGGCGTGGTGGGGGAGTGGGAACAGAGTGGGGGGGGAAAAAAGGAGTAGGACAGGAGGGATGAGAGAGCAGGAGTCTGGAGGGAGGGCGAGGAAACGCCTGGCAGCAGATCCTGTGCTTGGCTGGTTTTGGGGAACCCCTGGAGCCACCTGGAGCCACCTGGAGAAGAGGGATGGGGTTTGAGAACAGCCCTTGGAGCTGCTCCTGCCGTGGCTCTGGGGAGGGACAGGGGGCCCAGCGTGGAGTGGAGGGCCCTGGCATGGGGTGGGGCTTCCCGGCATGGAGAAGAGGTCCTTGGCATGGAGCAGGGATCCCTGACGTGGAGTGGATGTCCCTGGCATGGAACAGAGGTCCATGGCACAGAGCAGAGGTCCATGACCTTGAGCAGGGGTCCCTGGCATGGAGTCAGGGTCCCTGGGACTGATCAGGGGTTCCTGATATGGAGTGGGCATCTCTGGCATGGAGAAGGGGTCCCTGGAATGGAATGGATGTCCCTGGCATGGAGCGGGGGTCCCTGGCATGGAGCGGGGGTCCCTGGCACACAGACCCGGTGCTCGCTCGGTCTCAACCCCCCCTGGTGACAGTGGGACCGTGCTGAAGGACGTGGCCAAGGCCTCAGGGACGCAGCAGAGGAAGGGGACACCTGTCTGAGGGCACAGGGGACAGCCTGGTGTCGTTAACCCGTGCTGTGCCACAGCCGTCACCTCCAGCCCATCGCCCTGGCACGGGCTGTGCCAGCTGGCAGAGGGTCATTGCCCCCACTGCTGGCCCATTCCCGAGCTTTTTCCTTGGCTCCTGCGTTTTTCCCACGGTCAGACCCACCCCGTGAGAACCCAGCACTGCCTTTGCTTCCTGCTGAGTTTGTCTCCACTCTTTGGAAGTGTCTCTGGGCTGCCCTTCCCAAACTTCTCCTCCCGGGACTGTGTCCCCACTGCTCTGAGCCACCTGAACACCTGGAGGATGCTGAGGGACCAGGGAGAGGCTTCCCTCTGCTGAGGAAGCTGCTGATGCCAGGGATGCCCAGCAGCTCTGACCTTGCTGGGATGTGGCACCAGCCCAGCCACATCCACATCCCATCACTCCGGGAACAGAGGGATCCTGATCTGGGGGTGGTGGGGCAGTGTGGGATCCTGATCCGGGGGTGGTGGGGCAGTGTGGGTGTGTGGAGCAGGGCAGGAGGAGAGGATTTGGCAGCTCAGGAACAGAGAGAATTGAGAGATCCGTGTGCCGGGAGCTCTCCCGGGACGGGGCTGCAGGGATAGAGAGGATTTAGCAGCAGTGAAGTGCTTTGCATGCCCACCCCCTCCCGAGCCTGCCATTCCCGCATCCTTGGGTGGCTGCAGCCAGCAGCAATCCGAGCTCCAGCCTCGCTGCAGAAATAATGGGATCCCAGGGGGCTCCCCGTGACAGAAACCTTGAGCAGAGCAGAGCAGAGCAGGACACGGAGTGCAAAAGTTCCCATTTTTCCACAGGGAAGAGCATCCTCAGCCCGCAGTGGGCACCGTGGGACACGGGAGCTGTGCCGCAGCTCCGAGTGCAGCACGGGGAGGCTGCAGCAGCCCCGCAGTCCCGCGGGGACAGATGTGTTTGGGGACAGCTTACGAGGCCGCCAGCCCTTGTAAGCAAAGTGTTTAGGGAGGGATTAGCACAATAAGGACACGGCGAGGAATCCGCGGCAGGCGCGGAGCGGGCAGACGGGTGACCCCGCAGGGACACTGCCCTGCACGTGGCCTCGTTTGTGTCCGGCAGCGCTGAGGGCACCAGGAATGTCCAGGGTGTCAGGGCCACCAGGAGTGTCCAGGACATCGGGGGCACCAGGAATGTCCAGGGTGTCAGGGCCACCAGGAGTGTCCAGGACATCAGGGGCACCAGGGGTTTCCAGGGCCTCAGGGATACCAGGAATGTCCAGGGCCTCAGGGGCACCAGGGTTTTCCAGGGCCTCAGGGGTACCAGGAATGTCCAGGGCCTCAGGGCCACCAGGAATGTCCAGGGCCTGAGGGACATCAGGCGCGTCCAGGGTGTCAGGGCCACCAGGAGTGTCCAGGGCCAGAGGGGCATCAGGAGTGTCCAGAGCCTGAGGGCCACCAGGAGTGTCCAGGGTCTCAGGGCCACCAGGAGTGTCCAGGGCCTGAGGGACACCAGGAGTGTCCAGTGTGGAGGGAGCTGCTGGCTCCAAACCTCAGCTCGGGGGGCAGGGGAGGGGAGGGTGGGCCCCTCTGTGCTGTGCAGGATCTGCTGCCTCCTCTGGACCCCTGGTGAGCTCCAGCTGTACAAGGAGGTCCCCAGGACCTGTGCCCCAAATCCAGTGGGGTTTTCTCCTCCTCCTCCTCCTCACTTGTGCCGGGTCTCTCTGCTGAGCGTTTGAGGATGGCCTTGCCTGGGGACCCCACCCAGGACAGATTTGTGCCTCAACCAGGACCCCTCTTTCCCCAAGCAGCTCCTCACGTCAGCAAAAACGAGATTTCACCTCCTTTTCCCACTTTCCCGACCCTGCTGGGGACTCGGTGCCACCCTCAGCCCCCGCTGTGCCGTGCTGGAGGAGGATCCGTTCCCCTCAGAGCTCGTGGCAGGAGCTCCGGCACCCGCGTGAAGCTTTCCAGGGATTTCGATGTTTGCGGCCGCAGGAGCCCAAAGCGGCGCTGGGGCGATCAGCTCCCGGTGCCGCTGGAGAACCCCGAGCTTTTGGGGAACAGCCGCATCCTCAAACAATTCCGGCTGTGCCGCTGGAGGCACGGAGCAATTCGCAGGGTAACCCGCTCGCAGAGCCGAGGATGAAGTGTTACATCCTGAATATGAGCAGGGAAATTACCAGTGGCACCTCTGTCAATGCCACTGAATCCCTCCGAAATGAGTTCTCGGGAAGGAGCGAGCCCGTTCGAGGAGGAGATTTGCTGAGCGCCGCGGATTTGCCTTCCCCGGCTGCGAGCAGGGGCGACGCGGCCTGACCTTGCTCCAAGGTCGGAACCATCCGTGCGGGTTCTCCGGTGGGTTCTGCCCTCCCTGCTCCCAGAGCTGGGGCCCAGCCCGTTCCCGGCGGGCGGGAGGAGGTGACAGCGGGTTCGGGGCGCTTCCTGCGGGGTTCATCCGGCCCCGCACCAGGCTGGGGTTGGAGCTTCCCGGCAGGAACGGGCTGCTCCGCGGAAAGGAGCTGGGATCGGGGCCGGGGCGGGGGGCTGGGTGAGGAAGAGCTGCTGGGACGGCCTGGGAGAGGGCGGGAGAAGGCGCTGACCCTTCACACCCACAGCACGGGAGGGTCTCAGAACCCCACAAGGGTTTGGGCTGGAAGGGACCTCAAAGCCCATCCTAGTCCCACCCCCTGCCGTGGGCAGGGACACCTCCCGCTCTCCCTGCTTGCTCCAAGCCTCATCCAACCTGGCCTCGAGCACTTCCAGGGATGGGGAGTCAACCTTCCATGGGCCCCCCTCTCCAGAAAAGGCTCTTTCCATCTTGGACAGCACTTGGTCATCAACCCGTGCCCCCCAAGAGGGGAGCAGGAGGGGCTCTGCCCCTTGCATCCCACCTTTTCCAGGAGTTCCAGCTTTTGGGAAGGCTCAGGGTGCCTTCAGCGGGGTGTCCGTGTCCTGCTCGGGGTTTTTGGGTGGCCCAGCCGTGCGGGGACATCCCTAAATCCCTTGGGCAGATTTTCTCCCCGCCTGAACGGGGCAGCAGGGCCACCATGGGCCGGTGATGTCTGCACTGAGGCAGCCAAGGGGAAAGGGACGTTCCCTTCTCCTGGGGGGTTTGTTCCCTCGGGAAGAGAAGGGGAGGAGCGAGGCACATCCCAGGACCCAGACATTCCATCCCTGCTGTTTCCCAGCTGCTCCTCTGGCTGGTGCCGGTGTCCCCTCATGGCTGATCTCCCAATTCCCCTTCTCCCCGTGTTTTTGGGAAGTTGGTCAGGCACATCCAGCCTCGTGCTCCCGCTCCTTTGTGCTTTGGGATGTCCCAGGAAGACCTGGAGGACGGAACCCTGCAGCTCTTGGTTGCACAGCTCCCAGCGCGTGCTGTGCTCCGGGAGGTGGCGGGGGGTACAGAGAGACCCCAAAACCTGCGCCCCTGGGAGGAGCAGGACGCTGGCAGCTCCCTCGGGTTTGGGATTGGGATCCCTGGTGCTGGCTGGGAGCAGAGCAGAGCAGGCTGGGAGGATCCGTCTTGGAGGATGCCGTGGCCGAGGGGAGAGCGGAAAATCCTCTTTGTTCCATTCTCCTGCCGTGCTGGGAGCTCTCTGCTTCCCAAGCGAAGCCTTGCCCTTGAGATTCCAAAGAAATGCAGTTTCCAGGTTGGAAATCCCTCAGAAGGGGTGAGGGTGAGGGAGGGTGTGTGGAACTGTGTAGGGCAAAGCAGCTCCCGGAGCTGTCGTGGTGTCCCAGAGCTGGGAGCTGAGGCAGGAGCTCCACGAACCCCTCAGATCCGGCTGATTCCCTGGAAAGGAGCGCACAGGAGGAATTTGGGAGGGGCCAAGCACTTGGATCAAAACCTCTTGGTGGGGAGGGGGCTCCCGCTCGTGGCTCTCCCCGCTGGGTGTGCGGGACCCGCCTCACCCCGGGGTTGTCCCCTGAAGGACTGGTGGCACCAGGAGCCTTTCCAAGCCCGCAGCTCCGTCCCTCAAAGGCGCCAGACGTGGCCCGGGGTGACCCCCTGCTCCCTGGCGCTGCCCGGAGCCTCCCGCTGGCTGCGAATCTGCTGGGGCTGCCGGCAAATTACCCTGCAGGAGCAAATTCCAAATCAGAGCCCAGCTCCCCGCGGCGGGTCTGGAACGCGGGGACAAATCGGAAGCGCGGTGGCGATCGCACCCCCCGTGCCCTGCAGAGAGGGAGCGGCATCTCCCCGGATCCGCCGGGGATCCGGCGGGCGGGGAAGTCGCAGCGAGCAGCAGAAAGAGCGGCCCTGGGGTGGCTCTGGACGTTATTCCAGAGGGCTGGAAGCCCTGAGCATTCCCGAGCTTTCCCTCTGCACTCGGGGCAAGGGCACGGAAGCGCAGGCAGGGGGGGAATGGGGTCGCAGGTGTGTGGATGAGGAGGGAAATATTTTTAATAAATCTGATTTCGTCTAATTAGGAGCATCTGAGTGAAGAACAAACGCCCCGCTGTTAGGGAAGGGGAAAAACCGAACCCCGAAGTCTTAGGCCAGGCTTAAAATAACGTGGAGGGTTTAGGAGAGAGGAAAGGGGAGCAGAGAGGGAAGGAAGGGACCCGAACGCAGCGATGAGATGGAATAAAATGTAATGGGACTTCACCAGCGGGGGATCAAGGGAGATAAAGCTGCTCTCTCCTTTCTGGGAGCAGATAACAGCTCCCTTTATTTATTTATTTTCGGGAATAGAAGGGAAATGCCGGAGATTTCATCTCCCTGAGTTCCAGCACTTGACGTGGCACCGTACGAAGCTTCCCCGCGCCTCTGGGGAAGCCGAGCTCGGGCAGGTGAGGAAGACCCCGGGAAGGTGTTTTGGGCAGATCCCAGTGCCAGCTCCCCGGTGTGAGCCCGAGGGCAGGTTCAGGGCGGCAAAAAGAAACCCAAAATTAAAGGAACGGATGTGGGAAGGGCAGCACTGCCGTTCCCCGTCTCCAGGTGTGGCCGAGCCCCAGCTGATGGACGGGGAAAGGCATTTCCCAAGAGTTTTCCTGCCCTTTGCCAGCTCAGGGTAGGAGCAGGAGCATCCCTCTGGAACCCGAGCTCCTGCAGATTTCTCCTGCTCCTCCTGCGTCCCTAAAAGTGGGGGCAGATGGGAGCACACCAGCTCCAGCCTGGCCATAAAATGCCATGGAAAAACCACTTTAAAAATCGTGGAAAGCTCCTGGAGAGGAGAGCAGCGCCCGTCCCCGCTCCCTGCAGCTGGGCAGGGATTGTCCCCCGGGGGGGCAGCGCTGTCCCCTCAGTGCCACCCCCGGCACTCCTCATCCCCTGAGGATGAACATTCCCCGGGACAGCTGGGGCTGGGTTTTCCGCGAGCAGGAGTGGAAAGGAAATGAATTCTGCTTCTCCTCTCCACCCTGAGACGGGAATGATTTGCCAGGGATTTGTAGGGGGTTTTATTTGAAACCTGCCTGAATGGGCTTTCCGTGGAGAGAAAGAGAAGGGCTCCGAGAGCAGAAAATGCGGTTCTGCCCCACCAGGATAATTTATCAGCAGGGACAGCCACGCTAAAACCAGAGAAAAGACAAAATAACGTTCCCCGGCAGCTCAGAAACGCTGCTGCCATTGCGGGGCCACGAAGCCGTTGGGGCAGGGATTTCTCCTGCCCCAACACCCCTTGGATTCCTGCGGAGCAGTTCCTGGGCAGAGCAGAGCTGAAGCAGGCTGGGATCCTCCCGACGAGAGCCTGGCTCTCCGGAACGCTCTGCGAACGTTCCCGCAAGCCCACCTGCTCCCGCTGTCCCTGGATGACGCCTGGGACTGTGCCAGGGTGCTGATGGCACCGTGCGCCTCGGAGCCGGGTTTGCCGCTCGTGTCACACTCCCTGCCCTGCAGGGGAGTTGATTTTCTCCCCGTCCAAGAGAGCCTCGGATGTGGCTGAGTTTCTGAGGGGCACAAAAAGCCAGGCTGTCACCTTGTCCACTGCGAATGTCCCTGGTCTGGTGACAACTGAGGGCCTCCTGTGCCCCTCTGGTTTCTTCTTTGCCAGCCCTGGGAGCTGTGAGGGACTGCAGGCACAGCCTGGCTCCTGGAGCCAGCACTGCCCCAGAGGCTGCCCTGCCAGCCCCGGAGTCACCGAGGCTGGAAAAGAGCTCCAGGATCATCAAACCCAACCTGTGCCCGATCCCCACCTTGTCCCCAGCCCTGAGTGCCACGTCCTGTCCTTCCTTGGACACCTCCAGGGGCGGGGGCTCCAAACTTCCCTGGGCAGCCCCTGCCAATGTGCTGGGACCCATTCCCAGGGGGATTAACTCCAGAAATGACCCCAGCCTGGAGCAGGGATCAGAGGGGACACAGGGAAAGCTGCTGAAGCAGGGGTGGCACAGGGAGATGTCACTCTGGGGAAAGCCCAGGCGGCTGCGTCCCCAACGCTGGCAGGACCCTGCAGAGCTTGGGGTGGTCCCTGTCCTCACACTGTGATCCCTGTGCTCAAACTGGGAATTTCTGGTGGCTGCCCCACGTCCCGGTTGGGTTTTCTGCCGGCTGAGCTGGGGACAGGCTGCCGGGCACAGCTCAAAGGACCCTGCCCGAGCCCCACCGAGCTGCGGCCACAGGAAGGTGTCCTGCTGTCCTTGTGTCCTGCTGTCCTTGTGCCCTGCTGCCCTTGTCCCCTTGGGCCCGCTCCTATCAGCTGATAAGGCGCTGTCACGGGGACCTGGTGAGAGGCCAAGCTCTGCTCTGCCCGTTCTCCATCCAGCCCCGCCTGCCCGGCTCTCCTTGGCACGCTGGGATCCACGGGGAGATGGGAACAGGGCTGGAGGGACACGAGGTTTGCCCTTTGAGGAGCAGCGAGCTGTGAGCTGGAGCCGCCTCCTCCCGGGGAGCTTCCAGGTTCCGTGCCACGGGGACTGCTGGGATGCCTTAATGAGCCAGCCACAAAGGTAATTAATTGCTAATGACCGGGGAAGCTGAGCAAAGGCTCTGCGGGGTCGCTGGTCCACTGGAATTCCCTCACTTCTCCCGAGGTGTTTTACAGGAGCCCAGCGGTGCCTGGGGTCCCTCTGGATCTGGGAACGTGCTCAGCTCTCTCCTGCATCGCTCCCCAGGAATTTTGGGGAAGGAAGGGCAAGAGGCAGCGGGATCCTGCAGCTGGAGAAAGCCGTGGCAGCGCTTCCCATCCCGCCTCCTGCCCAGCCAAAGTCCCCGGCCGAGTTTGGGGAGAGGCTGTCCCTCCTCTCCTGGCGTCCGGCGGGGCTTCCAGGGGTGCCGAGCACACGCTGGGGGAAGGCACAGGGACGGGGTTGGTTTGTGCCAGACTTTTGGGCCACTCTGCCCAAAACCTGGTGCCTCCCTCCTGACGGGCAACCGAAACGCAGCTCCCGAGGCCAGAACTCCCTCGGGCACGGATTTGTTGCCACGCCGCGGGGCAGCGGAGCAGCGGGAGCCGTGACCCTTCCAGGACGCTCCGGAGGAGATGGCAGAGCTGTGCCGGGAGAGCTGATGGGCACGGGAGTTTTCCCGGAGCTCTGCGGTCACAGGTCCCACTTCCCAGCAAAACCCCACAGCTTTGCATCCCTTTCTGCGCCTGGAAGATTTCACGGACCTTGGGATGAGCTGCCTTTTCCAGAGGGGCCGCTGTTGGTTCTTTCCCTGGTCACTGGAGTCCGGGGCAGCGCTGGTTTTCCTGAGGGAGATCTCCTGTCCTGCTGCTCCTCAAAAATTCCCTCGCCCCTCACCTGAGGGTGGGAAAGCTCACGGAGGGGGTGCTGTCCCTGGCCCCGCGCGGCGCAAGGGGAATCCCGTGGGATGCGGGAGCTTTCCGTCGGGAGCAGACCCGTGCCCGGCCGGAGCAGCTGCGGACGCGGGGACGGTGCCTCGCGCTCGGGAGCTGCCGCTCGCCTCGCCCCACGTGGAAAGCAGAAATGACCGATCCCCTCCCGCCCCGCTCCGTTCCTGATGCGGGAAAAGCCTCTCCGATATTAATAAGAATCTAATTTTCCATTTATTGTTCCATGAATTAATTACATCGCGAGCGGAGTTACCTTTTACACAGCCATTAAACTTCAGGAAGGCCTCTTTACACCACTCCACGGATAATTTAATTAGCATACTAATGTCTTATTAGCTATAAACCCAAAGCTGGTTTAGAATCACTTAAATCCAAACTCCGAAGCTTTCAGCCACCCCCCAGCCCCTCTGCCGGGATGTGGGCAGCGCACGGCAGCGGGCACAGATCCGGGGAAGAGTTTTCCAGGGATTTTCTCCAGCTGGCGGTGGTGGGATGCAGCGCTGGCCTGCCCAGCACCCGCGGGGTGAGATCCCGGGGAGGAGCCCCCAGCTCCACTCCTAACTCTCATCTCATTCCCTTTTAGCTCTCCTTGGAATTTGCATTAATTGGGCGAGGCTGGAAGAGCCGTGACAATCCATTAGGGACGGGCAATTAAAGCCACACAGGGGACGCCGGGAGCCGGGCAGGAGCAGCTGCGGAGCTTTCAGGGGTCTCCTCCCCATCCCGGGGATGGTGTCACCTCCTCTGTGGGACGCCCCAGAGCCGAGGATGGGGTGGATTCCCAAAGGATCCGCCCGAGGCAAGAGGGAGCAGAGGGCGTTTGTCCCCTCGGAGGGTGGCGTCCCCTCTGTCCCTCGCTGCCAGGAGCTTCGGGACCCCCCAGTGACCCAGATCTGCGCGCGGAGCTGGGATTCCGTCCCCGCCTTTTCCCCGATCCCAAGCATCCCTCTCGCACCGGGGCCAGGCCTGGCCCTTCCGAACCTTCCAAACACCCCGGTTTCCGGCGTGAAACCCTTTTCAAAATCACCCCCTGCGCCATCCAGTGCATGGGTGGAATTTTCTTCCCTTTGCCCCAGATCTTCTGAGCTAATGAATAGCTTCATTTGGAGGCTGGAAAATTGACTCAGAGGCAAAGTTTAACTAAATTGAAGAGCAAGACTTCTGCTCGAGTGTAATAATCTGAAAATAATTGATTAATTTGCATGATCCTTCGTAATTGCTTCAATTTACACCCAAGAGGCCACTGTCATCAATAGATGAATAAGACGTAATTTTTTAAGTCCCAACGATGCACGGAATGGAATTTCGGAGATCCGCTCATCCCGCGGCTCCGGCTCAGCCCCGCTCCCAGCCCACGGCGGGAGGAATTGGGCTGGGGTTGGATTCGCTCGTTAAGGGTGGAATTACGTTCATTATCCCCGGGAGAGAGGGGGCTCCAGCCCCGCCACGCTGATGCCAGCCTTGGGGCAGAGAGATCCCAGCGGGACCAGGGTGGCAGCGAGAGTCCCGAGGGGTTGAAATCCCGAAATTTGGCGGGGACGCTCTTTGAGGCCGACAGGGCAAACACCTCCCGCAAGGTGCTCGACCCCCAGCTCAGCCCGAATTGCCGTTAACGAGATTCCAGCAGGGATCTCGGCTCCGGAGGGGCTGGGCCCGGCGCGGGTGGGAGCGGAGGAAGGCCGGGATGAAGGCAGGTACGGAGCAGAGTTCAGGAAGGTGTTCGGGCCGCGCAACGGCCCTTCAAAAACCGCGAGTCCAACCTTCACAAGGCCGAGGAGCAGAAAATACAGCATGAAAGAGGGGAAACAGGAAGCCGGCGAGGAATAGCAAGGAATGGAAGCGAACAATGGATCATTCAAGTCTGGCAGGAACAGGAAGGGCTGCAAAGGAACCAGGCAGCTCTGCCGGCTCCCCGGGAGTTAAAGGGAACAATTAAGGAAGATGAGGACACAGCTGAGAAGTGAAATGATTTCATTTCATGAGTTCTCACCTCGGGGGATGTCGGGAGAAGTCTGCTCCCGGCTTGCTCCGTGCTGGTAATAAAGGCGAGCTGCTATGGAGGATTAAGGGATCAGATGAAGAGGTGCTGGTGCAAACAGGGAATTTAGAGAATATTGAGCGCCCGGGCCTGGGTGGGACGTTCAAGGGGGGTGGAAGAAACCTGATAATGCAGGGGCTGAGCCGCAACAGTGCTCATCCCTGGAAAAGCCTGGGTGGGATCAGAGGGCGGGAGGGCAGCAGCAATCCCCGTGTGTGTGCGAAGGGACACCGGGAATGCGGGGAGCGCTGCCTGGAGAGCCTTGGGAGCTGCCAGGCACGGGAATTGTGGTCAGGGTTGCGGGAGGGTAAAGCTCCTGCCGGCTGTGATCCGCCCTCGGGATGCTGAGGGAATGCGGGCGTGGGGGATCCACCTCACCCTGGATTGCTCCTCAACAACTCCTCTTATCCCATTCCATAGAATCCCAGAATCCCAGAGTGGTTTGGGTGGGAAAGGACCTTAAAACCCATCCAGTCCCACCCCTGCCATGGGCAGGGACACCTTCCACTGTCCCAGGCTGCTCCAGCTGCCCTTGGACACTTCCAGGGATCTGAGCAACCTGAGGCTTCTCCATCCTCTCAGGGAAGGATTCCTTCCCAGTATCCCATCTAAACCTCTCCTCTTTCACCCTAAATCCCTTCCCCTCTGTCCCATCACCCCAGGCCCTTGCGAAAGCTCTTTGCAGGACGCCGGGGTGACGGAGATCAGCTGGCAGCAGCCGAGGAGCTGCCCCGGTTCTGCACCTCCCGCGGAAATCTCCCCAGAGGAGACGGCAGAGCAGCCGAAGAGCAGAGACAGAGAAGGTGCTGGGGCACGAAAAGGGTCCGGGTTGTGTGTGCCCGACCCTCTGCGCTCATCTCTCACGGTGCAGAACACGGAGTGACTCCGCTCCCCGCAGGTCTCCTCCCTAAAATCCAGCTTGTTGTGCCTTCAGCTGTAGTTTTTTCCTCCCCGACCCTAAAAAAAGTAGGATGGGGTCAGGACAGGGAGGTCCCTGCTAGCCTGGATTACCCCGCAGCCACGGGATCTTCCCCCAAAGAGTTTGTCCACAGAGGAAGCCCAGACACGCCCAGCAGGGGAGATATCCCAGGTTCCAGGTGATTTCTCTGCCCTGGACACATCTTTCCAGCTGGGACTCTTCCTCACGGCGCTGCCACCGCTGGGTCTGGGGTTCAGACCTCTGCGGAGTTAAAAGGAGGTTTCTTTGGTGATAACACCCCTTATTTTAGAGGTCCTGCACGGCTTCTGCTGCCAGGAGAGTTTCCTGCCTTGGAGGGACTCCTCAGCTGCAGCCCAGCCCTGCTTCGGACAATGGTTTCCAGGAGAAACCTTGGGACAAAACCCCAGCCTTAAAATAAAGGATATTTTCCAAACCCTGGGCATCCCTCGCCGTCCTTCCCGTTCCACGCGGAGTTTTCCAGCCTGGGGGCGCGGCAGCGATCTCCAGCAAGGCGTGGGAATGCAAACACGGGGCTTGGGACACCCTCCCGGTGATTTGTGGGCTGCAAATGCCACCGAGGCGCGAGGAGGGCTGGAACACCTCGGTGACTTTTAAAAATCCCCGTTCGGCTCCGCTGGTATTTAGAGGAGAGATAAATTTGGCTCCTGCTGTGCTGGCTGAGGCAGGGAGGGGAGACGGCTCGGGAGCCGTAAAGGCTCTGTCCTGCAAAGACCTTGGATCCGCCGCTGATCCCACACCTGGGCTCCCTGCTGCTCCTGCCTCCCTTTCCTGCAGGATTTGCGGCCACGAGGCCTAAAAAAGATTAAAAATCGAATGGAAAATAAAGTGTGTTTGTGGCCCTGCACAGGGGCGGTGGGAGCAAAAGCCCATCTTTGGGGAAAATCATCCCAGGTGATTCCTAACTCAGGGGATCCCGGGATGGTTTGGGTTGGAATGGATCTGAGAGATGGTTTTGTGTTTGTTTTCCACCCCCTGCCGTGGGCAGGGGCACCTCCCGCTGTCCCAGGCTGCTCCAAGCCCATTCCAGCCTGGCCTTGGGCACTGCCAGGGATCCAGGGGCAGCCACAGCTGCTCTGGGCACCCTGTGCCTGAATTCCCTCCCAGGCAGGAATTCCCTCCAAGGATCTGTCAGACACTGCAGCGCCCCTGGGTCGCTTCCCCCATTCCCGGATTTCCTTGTCCAATACGGAGTTTGTAATATTTCTATCCTAGTGCTTTTCTGGGGCCCGTAAATACCGGCTGGAAAGCACTTCCAGAGTCCCTGGGATGCTGGGAAAAGCCTGAGAAAAGATGTTCCAGCAGCCAGGAACATCTGCAAGCTGACAGCCTGTGAGCTTATCTGGGCAGCGCTGCGTCCATGTAGTGCTTCCAATTTAATTTCCATGTTTTCCCGAGAAGAAGAGAAATGTCTCGTGTTTCCTGGGTGACTGGGGGAGGTTTGGCCGTGCCAGCTCTGATCCCCCCACCATGCAAGATTTCCTTGGTGGCAGACAGGGAGCAGCAGGCTGGCTAGACAGGGAAAAGCGGGAAAGGTCTGGGATGCGTTGCAGGGATGCGGGGTTTCAGCACATTCTGCTCACCTCCGATAGAAATCACACGACTGAGGTTTGAGGTCTCAGCCCAGCCCCGAACGAGACCCGTCCCCAAATCCCTCTCCGCTTCCAGACAGCCCCAAACCTCTGCCCTTCCCTCCTGGAGAAGTCCCAGCTCTGCGCTGATGGCCCCGGGGGGGAGTTTTGAGGGATGCTGACGGAGAAGGGCAGGATGGAGCTGGATCCAAGGACAAGGAGCAGGTGGAGCGAGCAGCGATGCGGAGGGAGGGGCTGCAGAATTCCAGCGCTCCCTGACGGAGCTCAAAACCTTCCTGTCAATCCTGACATCCAGCGTGTGGCTGCCTCCTGAAATTCCAAGCGGATTGCCAAAGTTTTCACCCTCCCAGGAGCCTCCCAGCTTCCAGCTGTCCCCTCCTCAGCAGGGAGCTGCTTCCCTTCAGAGCCGAGTGAAGGGCGGAAGGCAGGAGAGAGGAGGAAAAAAAGAAAAATCATGAATATTAATTTGAACTCGAGTGAATTTCAATTAGGCCGCGCTCGGGCTCCACAAATATTTGAGCAGCGCTACTGCAAACAGGGGGGAAAAGCAGATCCGTAACTTTAACGCACAAATATTCACAAAAGAGAAATTCCGAGCCCGTTCACGCCGGCTTTGCTCGGATCCCGCTCCTGTTTCCAGGCCCTGCTCGGGGGGAGGAGGCAGCAAATGGAACAAATATTCCGATTTAATGGATCCGGGGGGTGCGGGTGTTAAGTGACGAGCTGGGAATGCCGAGGCAGGTGAGACGCCCTGGTTTCCTGCCGGCCTCAACAGGGCAGGGTCACGGGGCGGGGATGGGCTGGATCCAACAGGGATGGAGCCCATGGATGGGGCTGCAAGGGCTGGGCTGGCAGCAGGGAACGACTCCCAGGAACGTCGGGTCACGGAGAGCCAGGAATGCCCTGCGCACCCCGGCATGGAGAATCCGAACCCGGACACTGATTTCAGCTCATGGAGCGTCAGGATCATCCCAGAATCGTGGAGTGGGTTGGGAGGGACCTTAAAGCCCATCCCATCCCACCCCTGCCATGGGCAGGGACACCTCCCACTGTCCCAGGCTGNCAGGTCACTGATTTCAGCTCATGCAGCGTCAGGATCATCCCAGAATCATGGAGTGGGTTGGAAGGGACCTTAAAGCCCATCCCATCCCCCCCCCTGCCATGGCAGGGACACCTCCCACTGTCCCAGGCTGCTCCAAGCCCCCTCCAGCCTGGCCTTGGGCACTGCCAGGGATCCAGGGGCAGCCACAGCTGCTCTGGGCACCCTGTGCCAGGGCCTGCCCACCCTCCCAGGGAACAATTCCTTCCCAGTATCCCATCCATCCCTGCCCTCTGGCAGTGGGAAGCCATTCCCTGGGTCCTGTCCCTCCATCCCATGGAAATCGTCTCTCTCCATGTTTCCTGTGGGCTCCTTCAGGCCCTGCAAGGCCACACTGAGGTCACCCCAAAGCTTCTCCTGTCCAGGCTGAACAATCCCAGCCCTCCCAGCCTTTCCTTATTGGATACAGAGAGCTCCAGGTGATTTTTCTCTACAGTTCCACGCTCCCTCGGCTGCACGTTCCCGTGGCAAATATCCAGCCAGGGCAAGGTCGGTGTCACTTTGTGAGGAGCAGGGTTTGGGCCGGACCCGGGGGCAGGGAAAATCCCACCCCTGAGCAATGTCAGCATTCCCAGTGGGAACCTCATCCCCGTCACAGGTGGGCTGGGAGGCCTCACCCGCACTGGGGCTGGAGCTCGGCAGGGTCTCGGAAGGAAGAGGGAGAAATGAGCGGGACACGGGGGCTGCTGCTGTTCCTTGGTGTTGGAGAGGTGGGGACAGGGAAGAGCCAGCCCTGATCCGCGCTGCGCCGGGGGCTGGAGGTGGGCAAACCACAAATCCTGTAAATCTGCTCCACAGGGCCTGTCTGGCTCCCAGATGTTCCCCCTGCGCAGGGACCGTGGCAGCTGGATTTAGCTGCCAGCGGGAAACCCTTTCCATCGGGGATCTGATCCCGGCGCTGCCCACGGAGAGGGAGGCACACTCTCCCTGGCCTTGGAGGTCCCTGCCGTGTCCCGCTCAACCCCTCAGGTTATTTTTGGGGGAGAAACGGGCACTTTCGCAGCTGGGTTGTTCTGTCCTGGGCATCGGGTGAGTCGCACCCTCCACCCAGCCCCTGGGAAAGGAGACCGGAGGGGCAGCTCGGGTGTAAACATCCCGAACGGAAAAACTCCCCCTCCGAGTCCTTCACCTCCCTCATTTCCCCGGGAATAAGGGCTCCTTCTGTCCCCTGGCCCGGCCTTTGGGGCGAGGGACATTCAAACCCGAGGCAGCTGCTCCCGCGGATCCCCACTGTGAGGCCGGGGAGCTGGCGGATTGTTCTCTTCCTCGAGGACCCGAGGTTGGCTCTGCCCTTTCACGGCGCGCCTGAGACGCTGGAGCGCGGCGGAGAAGGAACAATAACGGCGGCGAACAGAGAGGGGAGAACGGTGAGAAATCAAATCCGTGCAGCAAATGATTCATGGGGCATTTCCTGAGGCAAACAAGCGCCCTGTGCTGGGCTTTGGGGTGGGGGGGGTGGTTTGGGGGCTGCCGAGGCCTTTAGCGACTCCTGAAATAAAATAAAATAAAGAATGGGGGTGGGGGATCCCCTTCACTGCACGTTGAGCGTGGGCCCTGATTCCCAAGGGAGGCTCCCATTCGAGCCCGGCCTAACAGAGCCGGGACTAACAGGGGGCGTGGAAAACTCTGGTGATGCTGCAGTTTTACACCTGTGCGTGACCCCCTGCATCCTCCTGCCGCGTCTCCTCTCCTTCCCCAACAGGTCCCGGGGCGGATCCTCTCATTCCCGTCACCGCCTGATGCTGACGCCCTAGGATTGAACCTTGATATTCCCAAATCCCGCCCTGCCCGGTGCGTGGCTCTGACCTTCCCTGCGGCTCCTGAGCTGCTCTCAGGCCGCACGGACACAGCGAAGCCTCTCCGAGCTCGCTGTCCAAGGACACTCAGCCTGCCCCAGGCCCAACGGCGCAAACTGGGGCCGCGAGAGAGGCGGGGAAATTGCAGAAATTACATCGTTAGCTGAAGTTTTAATTGGAGAATTTATGCTGGTATGCAAATGGCCCAAAGCTATAAAAGCGGGAAGAACTTGTGACTCGGGGTCCACCTTGGGGACCATTTTGGGTGCAGCCTCTGGCTCCCCAGGGTGCACCTTTCCCATCAGGCTTTCCGATAAATCCCTGCCTTTATTCCCTGACTCCTGTCTGGTCTCTGTTCCTGGGTAGCCGCTCAAGGCCTCACTGCTGCCCAAGGAACTCACTTCCAAAAAAACCCCTGCACGCTAAGTCAAAGAAATTAAATTTTAAGCTGCCTGCCAAAGGAGGATGGGTGTGAGAGACCCCTCATCCCCGGAGCGCTGCGGTCGGGGCAGTACATCCCCGGAGCGCCGCCTCCGATTTATATGTCACAAAAAAGCTGCGACCAAAGTGACCTCTCCGAAACACAAAGAGGAGTTAATGGGATTGCTCTGAATTCCGGAGGGGCGCGGCACGCGTGGGCCTTTCGGTGGGGCATTCACGATCTGCGGTTCCATTAAGCGGTTCTAATACAGTCTTTGAGGGTGGAAAGCGGTCGTTAATAAAAGTTTGAATTAAAGCCTGCTCGCTGTCGGATGAGATCATTAAAGTTGCAGGGTCCTGGCGGCGGAGATGGAGCTAAACCCGCTCCCGAAGCTAACGGGGAGAAAAGGGATGAAAACAATTCGGTATCGCGCCTAACGAAGAGAAAAATGCAATCACGTTTCGCCGGCGCCCGGGGTAATTAGCGAGCGCGAGCGGCGGGGACGGGGCGCGGAGGGAGAACCTGGCGGGCAGAGGGAGCGGTGCCGCTCCCGAACCGGACAGGGCCATTCCCGTGGGGCAGGCGGAGCGGGGAGTTCCCTCCTGGAACCCGCGGGCAGCGCTGGGCTGAAAACGCCCAGGTGGCTCCGTGGGTCTCCTCGGCAGAGAAGCGGCGTGGGCTCCCGGAAAGGGCCGTTCCCGGGGATCCGGGCGGCAGCGGGATTAACGCCCTTCTCCTGGAAACGCTCGCCCGGAAGGCTGAGGGATGGCCCTGGAAGGAGGTCCTGGAAACCAGGATGGATTGCTGAGCATGCATCACTTGAGGCCGTGCAGCAAGTGTTTCGGAGGACAGATATATAGGAGACATATATTTACAGGAAACCGGCCATGCATTTATATATATTTATACTTTTTTTTCTATATTTATATATATTTATATGTACTTTAATGGATTTATTTTTATTTATGGAAAACCTGTTGCTTCTCTTTGGATCTTGCATCTCATGCAAGGCCAAAGAGAGCTGGGCTTGTTCTGCTGTGCCTGACACTGGAAAAAAGAATCCAAATGTTTTTTCCCCAAAAGATGCCACGGAGAAGCTGTGGCTGCCCCTGGATCCCTGGAAGTGTCCAAGGCCAGGCTGGACATTGGGGCTTGGAGCAGCCTGGGACAGAGGAAGGTGTCCCTGGGTGGGATGAGATGATTTTTAAGGTCTTTTCCAACCCAAATTCCATTCTGGAATTTTGTGAATACTGAGGTACTGAGGAAGGAAGGAAGGAAGGAAGGAAGGAAGGAAGGAAGGAAGGAAGGAAGAAAGAAAGAAAGAAAGAAAGAAAGAAAGAAAGAAAGAAAGAAAGAAAGAAAAGGAAATTAACTGAGTCCCATGGAGTCATTCAGGTGTGCCCTGGGAATCAGTCCCTGAAGGAGACACTGGGGCTTCCACCAGCTGGGACAGGGAGGGGACGAAGAGCTCGGGATGCGGGACCAGCAGCGACGCTCGGAGGGCTGGAGCTCCGAGGATCCAAGGAAAGCCGGCTCAGGTTCTGGGCAGCAGCACATCCACGCCTCGAGCAGCTCCCGGCCCTCCCCAGGAGCTGCTCCTGAGCGCATTTGGCTGCCCGTGAATTATTCACGGCCGTAAATGACTGGGCAGATGATTTGTGCGGCGCTCCCGGCCCGCGGGGAGGGTTTTGCTCGTACAAAGAGCCGTGCTGGAGGTGTCCGACCGGGGCACTCGCAGCTCCACATGAGCGCTTGTGACATTTTCCCTTCCTCCGAGCTTTTAAGTAAACAAAGCGCGGCCGCCTGAAAGTCTTCCCGGTGTCAGCGCGGATCTGGGCCCGGATGGAGGATGAATCCCGCGCTCTGGTCCGTGGAAAAACATCCTTTCGATGCCTCCTCGCTGGTGAGCGGCGCCTTCACGCGAAACCAGGCTCCCCTGCTCGGTGTGAGCTCGAGGTGTTTCCCCTCCGATGGATCGTCCCTCATTGCGCCTCCCTGGAAAACAGAAATAAAGAAGAAAGGAAGAGCGGGGCAGAGGGGGAACGAGCGGTGCCTCGGCTTTTCCAGGAGGAAAGGAACCCTTTGGAATTCAGCCGGATCGGCAGCGGGACCCCCCCAGAGACGGGGCGGCGGAGGTGGCCTCGCATTGTGCGTCCTCTCAGTTCACTCTCCCACCTGCCCCTCCGAGCTCTGGCCTCCTGCAGCCCGTCTGCGTTTGAATAATTCTGCTCTTCACATTAAAAAATAATATTCATTTGTCCTCTTTGCCTCCCGCGCCGGGGAACAGCGGAGATTTCCCCGGCTCTGCTCCTCAGCTGCCCCTCCCACGGGATCGGGCTGGGAATGGCAGCCCTTTGGTGCAGGACTCTGCTTTGCCTTGGGTGGGGAAAGCAGAAGAGCCTTGGAGCTGCGCTCTCTGGGCCTGCAGGTGCCTCGTTGTAGGCGGAGCGACCGGAGAGGGGATTTGTAAAAGGGTTTGGGTTGGGAGGGACCTCAAAGCCCATCCAGTGCCCCCCCTGCCATGGCAGGGACACCTCCCACTGTCCCAGGCTGCTCCAAGCCCCAGTGTCCAGCCTGGCCTTGGGCACTGCCAGGGATCCAGGGGCAGCCACAGCTGCTCTGGGCACCCTGTGCCAGGGCCTGCCCACCCTCCCAGCCAGGAATTCCTTCCCAAAATCCAACCTAAACCTACTCAAGAAGCTGCTGTTATTTCAGTGCCTTGTCCCAGCCTGATTTTCCCTGATTTTCCCCGAGTCTGGAATACCAGACCCTATTTTTTCCTGCCACTGCTCTACTTTGCTGCATCCTTTCTGAGATTCCTGCCCCCAGCCGAGCCCCTCGGCCTTGGGAAGAAAGCTTTGCCAGCAGCAGGTTCTTCCTGCACAAAGCCCAGCCTGCTCCACAGGGATGAGAGGCAGGAGAAGGCAGGATCAGGGGCAGGAGAAGGCAGGATGAGAGGGGCAGGAGAAGGCAGGAGAAGGCAGGATGAGAGGCAGAGGAGAAGGCAGGAGAAGGCAGGATGANAGGATCAGGGGCAGGATGAGAGGCAGGAGAAGGCAGGAGAAGGCAGGATCAGGGGCAGGAGAAGGCAGGATGAGAGGCAGGAGAAGGCAGGATCAGGGGCTGCCGGGAGCCTGCAGTGCCCGTCGCTGCCTGGTTGGGAATTCTGGGTCACTGCAAGCCGCTCCTAAATGGATTTGCCCCCACCAGAACAGCCCCGCTCTGCTCCGTGCCTCTGAGCCGCCGGAACTCTCCACCGCGCCGAGGCGGAATTTTCACCCGGGCTTTCCCTCTGGGTTACGCAGTCTGGGAGCTGCTGGGAGCTCCCATTCCCGGGAAAAGCGCTGCCTGCCTTCAGCGTGGCTGGCTCGCATGGAGCTGGCTCGGGCACCCTGGCACCGGCTGGATTTCAGTCATTAAAAAATCAGCAGGAGCGGCCCCGGTGGGGGAACGATCGCTCCCAGCGCGTGCCCAAGGATTCCGGCTCCTGGGTTGAAGCTCCCAGCTGTCCCAGGAGGCCTCGAGGTGCCACATCCCCCCGCTCCTCAGCAGGTGCCGGGGACATCGAGCTGGATGGCCAGCTTGAGGACCAGCCCGGCTCAGCCCATACATCCAGAGCTCCGAGTTGTTCCAGCTCCCGAGGCAGCCTCGGAATGCAAAAGAAGTGCCACGGCTCCTCCTCGGAATCGAGCAGATAAAAAAAACAAAAAACCCCGATGCGTTTGAAAGAGAAATGAAAAATAAAGTCTGGTGGAGCTCGTATTGCTCCTGCCAGGGCCGAGCCTCTCCCGGCAGCCTCGGTGAAGGAAAACATCTTCCCTGAGAGGGGGGTGGACGGCCTGGAAAACGCAGCTCCAGAGGTGACCCCGGGGCGGGCACATCGCTCCCGCTGCTCCCACGGAGCTTTGTGAGGGTGACTCGGAGCGGGAAGGACCGGACCCGGCGTGGGATCGTCGATCCACATCCGCCCCCGACAGGTTCCAGAGCTTCTGGGACGCGGGGAAGGTGTGGATCGGGGGCCCCGCTGGCTCCGCTCCTCCTCGGAAGCCCAGCTCCGGGAGTTTTCCCACTGATTTCAGTGCAAACAAGATCAATTGTCTCTTTGGGCTCCTGTGTGGGAATGAGATTATGTTGAATATTAATTTGCCTTGCGATGGGCCCTGACTGTAATTTTCTATCAGCAAAGGAGAATTCATGTATTTCCATAAATTCAGATACTTCCATCTATTCATTCCACATATTCATAGACATTATCTCAATTCCCAGCTCTAGTTCAAACAAAAGTTAGTTCCTTTTACAAATAAATTATTTTCCACTGCTGATGATATTTCTAATTTTTGTAGGCAAATTTATCCATTCGAACAAAGGAGACAAAAAGTATCTTTGATGTAGCAAAGCCTTTCTGAGAGCCGTGCGTAAATTAAAGGAGAAAAGATAGTCTGGAAAATTTAAGGAACGGATGGGAACGATTCCAAGTTACCTTGTACTTAATTGAAGTTCTCAGAAATGTTCTTTTCTTGTTTTCTGTGTTGGAGCTGTTCCTTGAAGTGTGTCTGAATGCCTCTTCAAGCCGGCATTTAATCTTTGGCTGCATACATTTATTTTTCCCTCACGGAAATGAAGGGCCCTCTCCGGAATTCCTCCCTTGGCATCTCTTCACCTTGGGCCCTCGTTTTTGGGGGGTGTTGCCGGGAGATACGGCAGCACCCGGATGGTTCGGAGCGGGATTTTCCCCGATTTCTGCCGCGGGTTTTTGGGAGAGGCTCGAACCAGTGCAAGTCCGCCTGGCTCCACTGCTCTCAGTTACCCCGCTGGAGCGTTTCCTTGGATGTCCTCACCGCAGTTTGGGGTGACTGAAGGTTTGGAGCCGCCCAGAGGTTTCACTCCCTGGGGCTGGAGGAGCCGCAGCGCTGGAGTGAGACACAAGAACTGAGCCGGGAGCACCGGGAATTCCTTCATTCCCTGGAAGCCGTTTGGGGAGGGCCAGGCTGGGAGGGCCCCAGGGCTCACCCGGTGCCACCTCCCTGCTCCAGCGGGGCCATCCCAGAGCACGGGCACAGCAGTGTGCCCACACAGCTCTGCCACATCCCCAGCGAGGGCACTCCACGGCCTCTCTGCACAACCTGCTCGGGGCTGGGCACTGCCCAGGGCACAGGTTCTGCCTCCCGTGCAGGGAATTGCTGGGCTCAGCCCCTGCCCGTCCCTCTGGTGCCACCGCTGGGCCCCGGAGCAGAGCCCGGGCCCTGCCCTGAGCCCTCCCTGCAGCCAGGGACCCCCAGGGCTGAGGGCCCCTCTCGGCCGGGGCTCCTCTCGAGGCCGAGCAGCCCCGGCTCCCTCAGCCCTTCCTGGGCACGGAGATGCTCCAGGCCCTTCCTCAGCCCCGCAGCCCCCGCTGGCCCCGCTCCAGGAGCTCCCTGGCCCCGCTGTGCTGAGGAGCCAGGGCTGGGCACGGCAGCCCAGAGGTGCCCCCAGGGCTGGGCACAGGGGCAGGATCCCTCCCTGACCTGCTGGGAATGCCCTTCCCAGTCATGGAATCACTGAGGTTGGCAAAGCCCTCCGAGATCACCAAGCCCACCCTCCCGCGCACCCACAAATCCATCGCTCTGACCTCACCTCTACTCCTTTCCTGGCCAACATTTCCAGGGATTGTGACTCCCCCACTGCCCTGGGCAGCCCATTCCAAAGCTTAACCACTCTCCCAGTGAAGGAACATTTCCCGGTATCCAACCTGAGCCTCCCTTGGTGTTCCAGCATCCAGGCAGAGCCTCCCTGTGTCCAATTATTGCCTGCATCGGATACCTTGGAATAAAGAGCTCGGAGCAGGGGTGTGCCAGACCCGTGTGGAGCCACTCGTTCTGCCTGTAGTAAATTAATCAGGGCAGTAGAAGTAATAAAACTAATGGGAATGTTGTCCTGGGCGGGATATTAAAATCCAGGAGAGCCGCAGCTCCCGGAGGAATCTTAAAAAGCCCCGTAATTGAGTCACAACAGAGAGACCTGCAGAGAGTGAGAGAGGCAGGGAGAACAGCCCCAGACAGGGGGACTTCAGCGCTGGCACTCGAGGAGCCGAGGATGACAAAACTTCCCCTCAGAATGGAATAGCAGGAGGCGCCTTGGAGTTTCTTAAGGCTGGGAGGAAAAGAATAGCGAGCAGAGGAGCTGTGGTGGGAGGCGTTGGTGCAGCCAGGGGTGTGCAGGACACAAAAAAAAAAAAAAAAAAGGGACGTTTTGAGAAAGGCAGCTCAAAGAAAACCACTGCCACAGAGCAGGGAGTGGGGGGAGCAATGTCAGCTCAAAGTCCTTGGGAATGCTTCGTTCCAAGCGGGAAAAATGGCGTGACTGGGGGAAAAAAAAAAACCAAAAGAAACCCCCAAGTATTTCAGAACCCAAAGGGTTGCTCGTAAACGGCGCAGAAATGGATGTGTGAAAAATTAAATTTGTTTAAAGAAGAGGTGTGAGGAGCGGGGAGGAGAATTAGCAGTGATTTATTGCCACGCCGGCGATTCCCTGGGGAAAGAGACGTGCACCGGAGGAGAATAAAACACCGGGAAGAGTCAGGGGTGGGAATTAAAATGGAGCTGGAGGAAGAAACATGATTTTAGCAACTCTCATAAGTTAGGATGACCTGAGCCACTGGAAAATAACAGCCAGGGAGAAAAACCCTCAATCTCCCCCCAGCTAAGAGATAATGGAGCAGGAAGGAATAAACAACGGAATTTGAAAGGAAAGATCACCGTGGAGTGACTGGCTTTGAAAACAACAATTAAAAAGAGATGATTTCATCCGAACCTGCCTCAAACTCCTCCCCAGCAACGCCGCTACTGACAGGCAGCGCTCTCCCGAGCTCGGGAGAACCTTCCTGCAGCGGGGCAGGTGTTCGGATCCAGCAGCTTTTGCGGGATCAGGGCACTCGCGGGGATGCGGGATGTGAGCGCCGAGCTCCGGCCTCGGTTTGTGCTGGGCTGCGGGAGAGGAGATCTCGCTCACGGAAATTCCCTCGGAGGTGCTGGAAGAAGAAGGCGGAGTCGGTCACCGCCTGCGTGCGGCTGAACGGGACAGACGGGGAAAAGGGGGTTCTTTGGGACGGCGCCGGGGGGGCGGAATCGGCGCTGCCGTGACGGGAAACGCTAAAAAATCCCGCATGGCAGCAGGGAAAGGTGAACTTGGGAGAGGATCCAAAGCTTTCCGCAGCAGCTGGGCTGGGCTGCACGGGCCCCGCAGCCCGGAGACGCCGCAAATTCCCTTAACCAAGTCATTAGGAAGCAGTGAGCGGGATTCATTAGGAGACACGGAGCGGGGTCCGCGCTGCTTCCCGCGCAGCGAACGGCTGCGAGAACCTAATTAGTTATTTCAATCAGCCTCCCCGGAGCCGGGCACGTCTGGATTCGCCTTGCTGGCTCTGGAAGCGGCTCGCTCCCGGATTTGGGGTCGGATGGGGAGGTGGGAGCCCCGGGGGCTGCGGCAGCAGCGGCGCGGGGCGGGCGCAGGGCAGCGGTGCCACCGAGCCCCGCGGGCGAAGAGTCAAGAGGGGAGAGGGAAAAGCGGAGGTGACAGCGTTGGCGTGAAAAGGAGGGCGCGGGAGAGGTTTCTGCGGGAATAGAGGAGACCTGGCTGCAGATTCCTGCGCTTTTCCACATGAACGCCCCGTGCCCGAGCCCTTTCCCAGGCTCTGCGTCCCACGCGGGTGGTGCCACTCCTGCCGCCGTCACCCCCGGGCCTGGGCAGCTCGAGTGCTCTTATTTCCAGGTGTGTGCGTGTGCAGAGAGCTTGGGAAAGCGTGGGAAAGCATGGAAAAACGTGGAAAAGCATGGGAATCCCAGCCTGGCCACGCCGAAGGTTCACTGAGCTGCTCTGGGTTGTGCCGTGGGGTCAGACCCGGCTCTGGGGCAGCCGGGACCGAACCAGGCCAGGAGTGTCCCTGCAGGGAGCAGAGAGAACCCAGGAACAGCTGGATGCTCCCAGCTCCAACCGTGCCACCGATTTTTCCTTTGCAGCTGAAGGAATTTTTGCACTTTCTGAGTCGCATTTCAGCCCCTTCTGCCCAGGCCACGTCCCTGTGGATTCAAATCCAGCTGCAGGCACACGAGCACGTGCGTGGGACATGGAGCACGGAAGGCAGGGAGGGATTTAGGCCAGGTTTGTGATGCCTGGGGGCACAAAGTTTGCACGGGGGAGGCTCAGGCTGGACAGCAGCAGGAATTTCCCCATGGAAAGGGTGCTCAGGCCTTGGCAGGGGCTGCCCAGGGAGGTTTGGAGTGCCCATCCCTGGAGGTGTCCCAGGAAGGGCTGGAGGGGGCACTCAGGGCTCTGGGCTGGGGACAAGGTGGGGATGGGGCACAGCTGGGACTCGAGGGGCTGGGAGGGCTTTTCCAACCTCAGTGATCCTGGGATTCTGGGATCTTTATCCATATGGAAAGGGAGGAATGGGCCAGGAGAGAGCCTTTAGCGGGGCTGGAGGGATCATCTCACCACAGATTCCATCCACGTGTCCGACAACAGCTCCCAGCCCCAGCAACAGACCCTGACCCCACCCAGGCAAACACAGAGCTGGGATTGCCTTCCCACAGGGAACAGCCGGACTCTGACCCAGGGCAGCCCGAGGGAGGTGCTGGCTCCTGGATTAAACACGGCCCAGCTCCCATTTTCCCTGCGGCTTGCGGGTTGGATGGTGGGCTTGGAACTGGGAATGGTGGGCTTGGAACTGGGAATGGTGGGCTTGGAGCTCTGGGATGTGGGTTTGTAACTGGGATGGTGGGTTTGGAGCTCTGGGATGGTGGGTTTGGAGCTTTGGGAATGGTGGGTTTGGCTCTGGGATGGTGGGTTTGGAGCTTTGGGAATGGTGGGCTTGGAGCTCTGGGATGGGTTTAGAGCTCTGGGGGTGGTGGGTTTGGAGCTTTGAGGTTGGTGGGTTTGGAGCTCTGGGATGGGCTTGGAGCTCTGGGATGGGCTTGGAGCTTTGGGAATGGTGGGTTTGGAGCTCTGGGGATGGTGGGTTTGGAGCTCTGGGATGGGTTTGGAGCTCTGGGATGGTGGGTTTGTAACTGGGAATGGTGGGCTTGGAGCTCTGGGATGGGCTTGGAGCTCTGGGGACAGTGGCTTTGCCACTCCTGGGACAGCCCCAGCAGCCTGTCCCCTCCAGTGTTTCCATCATGGATCCTGTCTCCCATCCCAAAGGGGCCACACGACCCAGACACTTTCCCTGATCCGTCTGAGCCCAATAATGCGAGATGAAGCAGTAGAAAAACAGCCTGTCCCAACTTTTTTTTGGGACTTCCAGGATTTTCCCAGCTTTCTGCTCCGTATAAAGGATTTGTGAGCAGCGGTGGGAAGGCTCAGCCATGTCCTGGCCATCACACCCCACGTGCTCGGGCTGGAAAAGGGGGAATGTAGCCACCGGGAAGGGTTTCACGGATGGCTCTGTCCCAGCACAGCCAGGAGTTTGTAGGGTGGTGACAAACCCTCCTTTAACCCATCCCACCAGTCTGGGGCTGACTGGGATCACTGGGAGCACAGTCAGGGGTTTTTAGGGCTGGGCCGAAACCCTCCTTAGCCCATCCCAGCAGTCTGGAACTGGTTGGGATCACAGGGAGCACAGTCAGGGGTTTTTAGGGCTGGGCCCAAACCCTCCTTAGCCCATCCCACCAGTCTGGTGCTGACTGGGATCACTGGGAGCACAGTCAGGGGTTTTTAGGAGTTGGTACAAACCCTCCTTAGCCCATCCCAGCAGCGTGGGGCTGACTGGGGTCACTGGGAGCAGCCAGGCACGCCGGGGAGCGCTGGGGGCTGCAGCCACGCTCCGTAGATGGATTTCTTTTCTTAAATTACGCTTTAATTTCCTCCCCTTCTGGTCCCAGCGCCTGTGTCTTAATGAGCTCGCTCCCCCAGCATATCAAACACGGCTGATCCCTGGTGCTCCCTGTTTGCAATTCCCAGTGGCTCCCGAGCAAGAATTGTGCTGTTTAATTTTGCCAGACTTCCAGTTTACTCTGAAGCCCGGAAAAAAAAAACAAAACAAAAAACCCCCCCCCACACACACAGGCGCAAGGCCCATATTTCTCCCGGCCTATTGATAGAGCGTGATAGGTATTAAATTCTATAATTCTTTCACTGGCCTTTAAGCAGCCTGGGTGTTAATATTTAATGATGAAGGATGCTGGTAATCAGCCCCGTATCCCAAGTGTCTGGATGCTTTATGGTCTTGCCTTTGGGAGCCTAATTGTGAACCCAGCCCGCCAGAGCTTCCCACCCCAACTTAATAAACTTCGCCGTGGCTGCCCAGCACATCATCTGTCTCCAGGCAGGACTCGGCTCCGGGAGGAAGGATGGGGATGGGACGGCCGTGGGGGAGAGGCTGGGGAGGCACGGCCCACGCAGGGATGGGGATGCAGCCCTGCCTTGGGCACAGCTCCAGCTCTGGGGCGCGGGAGGCACCGACAACAAAAACGGCGTCGGCCACGTCCTCCCCGAAACAGCCAGGCCTGGGGGCTGCATCTGCCACCCCCTGTGTGTCCCAGATTCCTGGGGGATGCTTCCTTCCCCCTCTGGTGTCCCCACATCCCAGCCCCTGTGTGTCCCAAATTCCTGGGGGATGCTTCCTTCACCCTCGGGTGTCCCCACATCCCACCCCCTCCCCGTCCCAAATTCCTGGGGGATGCTTCCTTCACCCTCGGCTGTCTCTCCCAGTCTCCCAGGCAGCCTGAGCTCCCGCACCCTCAGCCCGGATAAAGCCAGGCACTTCCTCCCGGACTCCCAGCTCCACGTTTCCAGCGCATCCCGAGGTTTGCACAGCCAGGTAGCGCTGCCAGTGATGCTTCACTGGGCTGGAATGGCCCGAGGCAAAGGCAGCAAGGGCTGCTGCTGGTTGTTAATAGCGCTCAGCACTTACACGGGCACAGCCGCCGGAATTCAGCTCCGTGCACCTTAACTGCCGCCCTGGGAGCGGGAGCTGCCAGCCCGGCCAGCCGGCGGGAAACTGAGGCACACGCACGGCCCTGGAAACGTCGCCCGCGTGCCGCGGGCACTGCCACCACCCCCGGGCTCTTTAAATGCCACCACCGGGCTGGTCCTGAGCCCTACTGGTACCAGCGCAGGGACCTCCCCACCCCGCGGCGGGCGGCGGCGATTCCAGCCGGAGATATTTTATCCCGATTTAGGAGACGCGATAATTTTCCCTTATTTTCGCTTTCCCTTTGCCCGCCCGGGGTGTGTGCGCGCGTAATGAGATGGGTGAGGAAGCTCGGGCTGTGTTATACGGCCCTGCCAGGGGCTGGGAGCAAATCTTCCCTCCCGAGCGCGGCTCCGAGGGAAGCCCGGCAGGGAGGAAAAACGAGGGAGCGGGGAAATGTGGAATTCATCGGCGCGGGGGGCTCAGAGCTGCGGCCACGCATCGGAGCTCCCCCAGGAGCAGCAGGGGCCGGAGGGATGGAGGGAGAGCCTCTCCAGCTCATCCAGCGCGCTCGGGATATCCCGTTCCCCTTCTTCCAGCGTTGCTCCCGTCCCGCACGGAGTTCCGATCTGGAAAAGAGGCGGGAGCGTCTTCTCTCGGTGTCACGGAATCCAGGGAACGCCTCTGCCTTCCCGGGGAGCGGATGGGCCCTCCCGAGCTTTGGCTCTTCCTACACCGGGGAGTCACGGAGCCGGGATGGGCCGCGGGAGCTGGGAGCACCGGGAGGGCCCGGCAGGAGGAGATCCCGGAGAGACCGCACAGATCCACGGAAAACTGCACAGATCCATGGAAAACTGCACAGATCCGTGGAAACTGTGCACATCCATGGAAACTCTGCACATCCATGGAAACTGTGCACATCCATGGAAACTGCGCACATCCATGGAAAACTGCACAGATCCATGGGAACTGTGCACATCAACGGAAAACTGCACAGATCCATGGGAAACTGCACAGATCCATGGAAACTGCACACATCCATGGAAAACTGTGCACATCCATGGAAACTGTGCACATCCATGGAAAACTGAGCACATCCATGGAAAACTGCACACAGCCATGGAAAACTGCACAGATCCATGGAAACTGAGCACATCCATGGAAAACTGTGCACATCCATGGAAAACTGTGCACATCCATGGAAAACTGTGCACATCCATGGAAAACTGCACACAGCCATGGAAACTGTGCACATCCATGGAAAACTGAGCACATCCATGGAAAACTGCACACAGCCATGGAAAACTGCA
Organism: Gymnorhina tibicen; assembly: GCA_013399875.1. Lineage (NCBI taxonomy): Eukaryota > Metazoa > Chordata > Aves > Passeriformes > Artamidae > Gymnorhina > Gymnorhina tibicen. Next base: position 108,931 of record VXAZ01006879.1, read on the forward strand.
CAGATCCATGGAAACTGAGCACATCCATGGAAAACTGCGCACATTCATGGAAAACAGCACCGATCCATGGAAACTGCACACAGCCATGGAAAACTGCACACAGCCATGGAAAACTGTGCACAGCCATGGAAACTGTGCATGTCCATGGAAACTGAGCACAGATCCATGGAAACTGCGCACATCCATGGAAACTGAGCACAGATCCATGGAAACTGCACAGATCCATGGAAAGCTGCACCCCAGGCAGCCCCAGAGCCCAGGGTTTGTTGCAGCTTTTTGTTGTCCTGAGAGGTTCCAGTGCTCCCGGGCTCTCCCAGGGGAGACTTTTTGGGCAGAGAGGTCAGCGTCACCCCGGTCAGGGGCTCCTTAATCCCTTGCTCCACTCCCCCGGTGAGACAGGCTCAGCTTCCCAGAGCAAGGACTTCCAGGATTTGGCATCTTGGCCCATCCCAGAGCTCCTTTCCTGCAGGTTTTGTGAGCCGCAGCCCGCCCAGAGCTGCTGCCCGGCAGGAAAACGCTGTTGGGCGACGCTCATTCCCCACGGTGTCCTCACCTCCGAGCTCCCGACTCCTTTGAGCACCCGCAGGGGCCACGAGAATCTTTCCCAGGTGCTGGAAAGGCGCGGAATTGCTGCCCGGGCAGCCAGGATTGAACAAAAGGGTGGCAGAAGTGCCGCGTGACAGCGGCAGCGCCGCGAGGGTGAATCCCGGCGGCTCCCACCTCCTGCTTCCCGGCGGGACGAGGAACGGGGAGCGGGAGATGCGCCGGGAGAGCACCAGGCTGGAGGCTGAGGGAAGCAGATGAGGATTTCAGGTGCTGCGGGAAGAGCAGGGAGAGCTCCCTGCCAGCCCCCGAGCCGTCCTGGCTGGTGTCCGCAGGGCCGGGGTGTGGCACAGCCCGGTGTCACTGCCCGGTCTCGCTCTGTCTCTGCAGGGCCAGAGCTCTCCCTGTCCCTGAGGCCACCTGGAGCCTCCCCTCGGCCCTGGGGTGCCCTGGGTGGGGTCCGTGAACCAGCAGATTCCAGCACAGCCGCTGCCAGGCCCCCCGTCCTGCGGGCACCTCGCTGTCACCCAGCCCTTGGCACCTTCTGGGCACCCTTCTGGAAGGGGCTGGAGCCCCAGGAGCGGCTGAGGGAGCTGGGAAAGGGGCTCAGCCTGGAGAAAAGGAGGCTCAGGGGGGCCCTTGTGGCTCTGCACAAGTCCCTGACAGGAGGGGGCAGCCGGGGGGGTCGGGCTCTGCTCCCAGGGAACAGGGACAGGAGGAGAGGGAACGGCCTCAGGCTGGGCCGGGGGAGGCTCAGGCTGGACACCAGCAGGAATTTCCCCATGGAAAGGGTGCTCAGGCCTTGGCAGGGGCTGCCCAGGGAGGTTTGGAGTGCCCATCCCTGGAGGTGTCCCAGGAAGGGCTGGAGGTGGCACTCAGGGCTCTGGGCTGGGGACAAGGCGGGGATGGGGCACAGCTGGGACTCTCTGGGCTGGGAGGGCTTTTCCAACCCCAGTTGGATCCTGGGATTTTCTCTCCCCGTGACATCACACATCCAACACACCCCTTTCCCCTCCTTTTGCCCATCAGCCTTTGTCCCCAGCCTCCCACCTTCGTCCCCAGCTCTGCCACCCAGCACTGACCATCCCAACATCCTCCTCTGCACCCAGGATTTTCCCAACAAGCCCCGTATAAAACCACCCCAAACAAACCACGGCAGGGATCAAACCGTGAATCTTTGATTCACCGTGATCACCGTGAATCTTTGACTTCTCCCTGCTCTTCCAGCCTGGAATATCCCAGGCGAGGTACGATTTCCAGCGCGGAGCAGGGAGGTGCAGTGTAAACAACGTAATGAGTTTAGTGCCAGTGAGAATAGCCCCAGCTATCCCATCTCTCTTCCCAAAATGAGCGAATCCTTCTGATCCAATTTACTGCCATCATTAGCAGGGCTTCCGGCGCTGCCGCCGAGCCTCCCCCCACCTCTGCTTCCCATTTGAAGCTCCCAGGCTTAAAATGTTATTGTTTTAATCTTTACTTTGCGGGAACAGTTTGGAATGGGGAACGAGCTTTGTCCGGGGGCACGCCTTGAAATGCTCATTTTCACCCAAAGGGCTGCAGACGCTGGGGCAGAACAAGGACAAATTAACTTTCAGCCCCAGCAGCCGTTCCAGGGACATCTCCACCTTCTGGGGGCTCGGGGTTTTGTTACAAGGCTCCTTCCCGTACTTCCTGAGGGCAGCCGAGCTGCTCCCGCCGTTCTGGGCAGTGCTGAGGTGACCCGGTGACCTTTAGCCGGGAGGTTCGGAGCGGCAGAAAGACTGAGCGAAGAAAAAAAGAAGAAAAAAAAAAAAAAATCAAAAACTTTAGCGGTTGGAATTTTCCACCCAGAAATACAAAATTTCTGCCTGGAATTTGGTGTTTTTGCATTTTTGAACGAGTTTAAAAACTGCGGGGCGCCCAGCTTGGAGGGACTGGAGAAGAAAGCGGAGTCAGGATGGCTTGGAGTCCACCCTTCAGTCTGTTTTCTGTGGAGGCACAGGATCGGAATATTCCTGATGGAATATCTAATGAATACCCAGAGGAATCCCGTTTGCACTCCAGCTGTTGGCCTGCACGGTGCCACTCTTCCAAAACTGCTGGAAAAACTGCTCCTGGAGCTGCTGGAGAATCGCGGAAGGATGGAGTTTAAGAGCCCTCAGGAGCTCTCCAGTTCTGCTTTCTGCTCCAAGCAGGGCCAGATTCAAGCTCAGCTCAGGGTGCTCAGGGCATTGCTGTCGGACTTTGGAGGATGAAGGTCTTGAAGGATGAAGGATGAAGATATTGAGGGATGAAGGACGAAGATCTTGAAGGTCGGAGGATGAAAGTCTTGAAGGATGGAGGATAAAAATCTTGAAGGATGATGAAGATCTTGAAGGATGAAGGATGGAGACATCAAAGGATGAAGGGTGAAGATACTGAAGGTGAAGGATGAAGATCTTGAAGGATGAAGTTCTCAAAGAATGAAGGATGAAGATCTTGAAGGATGAAGATCTCTAGGGAGGAAGGATGAAGACATCAAAGCATGAAGGGTGAAAATATTGAAGGTGAAGGACGAAGATCTCAAAGGATGAAGGATGAAACTCTTGAAGGATGAAGATATTGAAGGAGGAAGGGTGAGGATCTCTAGGGATGAAGGATGAAGATCTCACAGGATGAAGATCTCAAAGGATGAAGGATGAAACTCTTGAAGGATGAAGATATTGAAGGAGGAAGGGTGAGGATCTCTAGGGATGAAGGATGAAGATCTCACAGGATGAAGATCTCAAAGGATGAAGATGCCTCCACTTCTTTGGGCCGTTGGCCTGGTGCTTGGCCTGCCCCATGGGGAAGAGCCTTCTCCTCGTGTTTTGTGGTGTTCCCGTTGTGTTTGTGCCTGCTGCCTCCTGAACTTCGGTGTGAACTTCCAGAGGAGCCTTTCTCCACCTTCTCCATGACCCCACAAGGTTTCCATGGTTCTCCAGGGTTGCATTTTCCTTCTGCTGTTGCAACAAGATCTGTTCAGCTACTGCTTTAGCAGCAGAAGTAATTCAAGAGGAGCTTTCCAGAGAAATCATCTTCCATCTTCAATTGCCATGCTGGAGGGATCCCAAAACGTGACACCAAATAGACGGGAGGACTTCCAGAAACACAAAGGTTTCCTGGTTGCCTTAACGGAGAGATTCGATTCTCCGCTGTTGGGATTTCCCACCTCGGGAGCTGCCCTGGAGGTCCCTGCCTGGCTGCTGTGTGTGGGGCTGGTGCTCCTCACCATCCTCTTCCTCCCTCGGGCACAACACCGTGCCCAGGTTGGCACTCCCACTTAATTCGGGAACAGCTGACTCCCATGGAGCCGGTTCTTTTCCAGGTCTCGTTTGTCTGCCCCTCCCGCCCTGCTTTGGAGCCTCCACCTCCTCCTGGATCGTGATTAAAACCCTGGGAGCAATTTCCAGGTCCCCAGCTTCGGATCCCTGCTCCGGCAGGACCTGTGCACACACATCCATCATTCCACCCATCATTCCACCCATCCTTCCGTCTGTTCCAACGCTGCTTCCCGTTCCCTGCACAGCTCTTTGTCCAGGCAGAAGCTGGGGGATGTCCTGGCAGGTGAAAGTGCTGACGGTGTGTGAGCCATCATTCCAAAGGTGCTGTTGGGATGGAGGGAATTCCCTGTCCCTCAGGGCTGGCAGGACCGCCCGCAGCAGTTTCCAGGCCAAATCATCAGATCCAAGCCAGGTTCTCCTGAGGAGAGCCAAGAGTATTTATCCATGACCCGGAGGGGAGCGCACAGTCCGGAGAAATTAGAATTAAAGAGGACACAAAGCCCAGCGGGGAGATAAACGTGGCCGGGGCAGCATGAATCGCTCAGAGGCTGAATTTGTTCCAGGAGCCTGAATTTTGGGTCAATGCGACGAAGATCCACACTTCCAGGAACAAAGACACCCACACGCTGCTGGACGTGGATCAGGAAAGCGTGGGGAAGCAGGTGGGACCTTCTGAACTGGGAGTTCCTAAAGAAAAGAACTTCCCACTCCTGTGGGGCCGCGTGTGGCTTTGATGAGAGCACCGGGCGTGCTCAGCGTCCAGTTCCAGGGTCACGCTTAATGAAAACATGGAAAGAATCCAGGGAAGAGGGATAAAAGTCAATGAAATTTAAAGAAGACACCAAGCCAAACACCCGCGTTTCTAATGAAAGGCTTGATGCAAAACACTTTGAATCCTTGCTTGGCACAAGGCTGGGAGTCCCCAGCAGAAGAGAATTTGTTTGAGACTCGAGAGCTCTTTAATCTGGCGATCAAAGGTGTAACAAGACGTGGTGGCTGGAAGCTGAAATTAGACAAATTCCACCTGAAAAGGAGACACATTCCAGCAGGGAAGAGAATTAGTCATAAACAACCCGTGGAGGACGTGGGTGATCCTTCCTCGCTTGCAGTTTTCCCTTGAAGTTGGATGCGTTTTGGAAAGAGCTGCCCTGACCAGCTGGGAATTGTAGGGTGGACATGGGAATGAGCTGGGAAAAGTCTCTGGCCTTGGGAATAAGAGAGGACGGAGCTCCTTTGGCATCGCTGATCCCTGACCTCCTGCACGGGGACATCGGATCATGCCAAATTCCAGGGCTTCAAGAGCCACCTGAGCACGGCTGGTCGCAGCTGAGTTACCTTGAGGTGCTCACAGGTCCCTCCACTGCATGGAACGGCTCTGGAATTCTCCAGCTCCGGGAATGCCTGTGTGACCCAGGCAGATCTCCCGCTTCTACCTGTTCGGCTTTTTTTCTGGGAATTCACTTTCCCTCTTTGCCGCTCTGGCGCCTCTGGCCCAAACCCGCTTATCCCAAAGAAGTTACTCCAGTTCCCCAGGGAAATTCCCCTTCTCCAGGGACAGCAGGGATGTGCTGAGTCCTGCACACCCTGTGGGATCTTCGGGATGAGAGCAGGACAGGGCTGAGCCGTGGCCCCACGCGGGTCCCTCGTGCTGGGGCTGGTTCGGGATGCTGGCCGGAGCTGGGGCACTCCCAGGCCGCGGAAGGGACAAAGCCACCCCCGCGGTGGCACAGAGGGGACTCGGTGACACAGAGCTGCAGGCTCTGCTGACCTCCCTGGCTCCAGTGTTGGTTTTATCTGGATTTGCATAATCCAGCACAGCAAACAGCGGTGGGATGGGACTGAACGAGGGGCAGGAAGAGGGAAACACAAACAGATTTAACTCAAATAATCAGCAGCTCTCGGAGCAGCCAGGAGCTGCCACCTGCACTCCTGAAGGGCACGGCCCGGAGCTGGGGGGAGCTGGGAGGTGAAAAGGGGGGGAAAGTGCGGGAGAAAAGCAGAATCGCTTCCTTAGGGATGAGATATCCCAGCTCTTCCCAGCTGGGAAGGGTTGTCCGCCCCGGGAACGTCCCCTGGGCTGCTCAGGTGCGGGATGAGGCTGAGCCCAGCCCGGGGGAGCTGCAGGGAGGGTGGGATGTGGAGAGGGGATGGAGGTGGGAACGGGCAGGGCAGCCCGGGCGGGTTCCTCCCCAGCACCTCCTCATCTCTCCCCTCTCCTCCCGCTTCCCCAGCTCCAGAAGGAACAGTGGGAACCGTGATGGGAACGGAAACTCCTCTCCGAGGTGAAGGCTGAGCACATCTGCGGGCAGGGAGCAGGGCGGAGGGAGGGTCGGGACTCGGCACACGTCGCTGGAATCCCAGGTCGCGTTTCGTTAAAGAGATTCTGAGAGCAAATTTGCTTTAATTCAGCGGCTTTGAACAAACCCAAACAAAACCGCATTTCATCGCGGGTTTCACAACAATTCCGCCCCAAATCCCTTTTCCCAGGCTTTGTGGCAGGAAGGGACCTGAATACAAGCCTTGCTTTGGCCAGCGGGGTGTGTTTGCTTTCGTCCTGGCTGGGCGAGCAAACCGGGAATAAAGGGTGGCTGCACTAAGCTCTCCCCACCAGCGAAGCCGGGAGCAGGGATTCAATCCCTGGGATGTGCTCCTTCCCGGGGAACAGGAGCCAGGCTGCCGCCGAGGTGCCTAACGAGGTGCATGTTTTATAGGGGAGAAGGTTTTAATGGGGTTGAGTGGATCTGAGAGTCTCCGCCGCGCCATAAATTCCCGAGACAAGCTTTTGGTGTCACATTGCTCCTTGTGATAATGAAGGGGATTTGAATGGATGTAATGGAGTCGGGAGCTAAGCTATGGCAGCAATTTATCCCGGGAATCTGCGGCGGCGCGGGGGAAAATGAAGGCTTTCTTAGATATAGATACAGATGGATTGGAAATGGACTCGCCGCTCGCACAGGAGGCTCCTTTATCACCGATAATATCAGGGCAAATCCTGCCTGGATCTTGGCACAGCCTCTGATCGCAGGAACGGAGCTGGGAGTGGGGCTGCTCCCAGCCAGGAGCTCGTTCCCAGCTCAGCCCCTGGCACAGGCAGCGGGGCGCCAGCTGCTCTAGGTGTGAACATTGTCGGGAATGGCATTTCGGGAGCAGAAGTTCCAGATCCGCTCCCATCTCCCTCCACAGCAAGTGCAGCTCTTGGCTTTGCAGCTCCCCGCTCCCAGCTGGGGCCGGGTGCAGGAGGGGAGGAGAGGGAAAACTCCAGGAGAGTGAGGGAAAGGCTCAGCCCTCAGCATCTCATCCTGAACAGTGACAGAACAAAGGGGGGATGGTTTGAAACTAAAAGAGGAGAGATTTAGGAAATTCTTTCACCCCCTGCCATGGGCAGGGACACCTCCCACTGTCCCAGGCCGCTCCAAGCCCCAGTGTCCAGCCTGGCCTTGGGCACTGCCAGGGATCCAGGGGCAGCCACAGCTGCTCTGGGCACCCTGTGCCAGGGCCTGCCCACCCTCACAGGGAACAATTCCTTCCCAATATCCCATCTGAATCTCTCCTCTTTTACTTTAAAACCATTGTCCCCTGTCCTAGCACCGTCCGTCCACGTAAAAAGTCACGGGGAAGAATTTTTTTCCTAATATCCAGTCTAAACACACGCCCTGGCAGTGGGAAGCCATTCCCTGTGTCCTGTCCCTCCATCCCATGGAAATCGTCTCTCTCCATCTTTCCTGCAGCTCCCTCAGGCCCTGCAAGGCCACAGTGAGGTCACCCCAGAGCTTCTCCTCTCCAGGCTGAACAATCCCAGCTCTCCCAGCCTTTCCTCCCAGCAGAGCTGCCCCATCCCTCTGCTCATATGGAAGGATTTTATGGCCAAATCCAGCCCTGGAGGTGCTGCTGTGCCCTGGGCTGAGCACGGACCCCACAGACGAGAACCCCGCACCCTGCAGGGACCCACCGGTGCTGTCACAGAGGGAAAATCCCCCTGGATTTCTGGAGGAAGCTTTCCCCGGCACAAATCCTTATTTCTCCTGCACTCACCCCCCTTGCAGGTGGAGCAGAATTGACCGTCCTGGCGGTTTGGGGAGGTGTAAAAGGCTTCCCTGCGGTCCCTGGGCTGTGCTCGGGGCGGGAGGGGGGAGCTCCGGGTGCTGCTCCGTCACTGCCTGTGGGGTTTCTCAGGTGTCAGCTCTGAGGGATGTAAATGCTGCAGACATCAGGTTACTCAGAATTTGGCTGATTCCCTTTTGATCTCATATTTGTGTCTTTTCCAGGGCTCGGGATGTGTTTATGCACCCCACACCCCCCCCTTCGTTTCTTTCTTCCCTTCTCCTTCTGACTCTAAACATCCCTTTTAGCTTCTAAAGATAGGGCAATGCTGCGCTAAGGAAACGGTAATTCTGCGATTTGACCTAAAAATGGGCATGTTTGGAGGCAGGCGCTTCTTGGAAGGCGGCTTGGGAATTAGACACAACTTCCAAAAGTCCAAATGCGGCCTTAGTGCTGGGCAGAGGGGCTGGTGGCCCAGGAACACCGGCCCTGGGGCTGGGCTGGGGGTGGGACGGGCTCGTGGTGGCTCTGATGGCTTTGAGGAGCGCCATGGCAACAGCGGGAGCTGGATAATTAACACCGCATGCGGAATTACAGCGCAGGCAGAGCTCGAAACGCACCGAGTGCCCCTGTGTGGGAGCCTGCTCTCCCGGCTGGGTGGGACTGCGGTATTTCGGGATCACGGAGCCGTGGGAAAGGGCAGGGCACCTACACCCGTGCTCCAGCTGACCCTATTTCTGGCACAAGGTTTGGCTTGGGGACACAAACCCACGGGAGGGAGCAGGGCACTGCTGGGAGCAGGCGGGGCTGAGCTCCCAGCTGAGCTTCCCGGCAGGAAAAGTGGGATGGCAAAGCAAGAAGCTCTCTGGGATGCGTCCTGCCGGTGAGGGGAGCGAGCCTGGCAGGACATTTTGGTGCCTTGCTCTGATGGGAGGTTTCTGGGAAGCGGGAAACTGGTGTGGGGCAGGATGGGAACATGGGAAAAGCCCCTCCAAGGAGCGTTCAGGGGTCTCTGGGGGAGTTTGACTCCGTTCTGGAAGAGCAAATCCACGAGCAGGGGCAGGGTCACCACCCCTGCACTGCTCCTCTTTTCCAGGCTGAACAATCCCCGCTCTCCCAGCCTTTCCTCCCAGCAGAGCTGCTCCATCCCTCTGCTCATCCTGGTGCCTCCTCTGGCCTGGCTCCAGCAGCTCCAGGTCCCTCCTGTGCCGGGCCCCGGGGCTGGGGCAGCTCTGCAGGTGGGGTCTCACCTGAGGGGGCACAGGGGCAGGATCCCCCCTCCCCTGCTGCCCCCGGGCGGTTCTGGGTCGGGGCAGGCCCAGCTCCCACCCCCAAATCCTTCTCCCAGGGCTGCTCCAGCTGCTTATCCCAGCCTGGGCTGATCCCGACCCTGCTGCTCCCTTGCCCATCCTGCCCCCGGATCCTCCCTCCAGCTGAAGGCTCCCCGGAGCGAGCAGCGCTTCCAACCCCTTCCCAAACCGCAGCAGGGATGAGGGAAGGGTTGGATCCCCTCCCCGGGGTTTTTAAGCGAAGCCAGAACACACGGTCCCCGGGGCGAGGTGTGAACAAACAGCTCCGCCGTTCATTAGCGCCGGGAAGGGGCTGCTCGGCGTCGGGAAGGAGCCCGGGAGGGCTGCGGGGAGCTGTTAACGGGAATTACCGCGCCCTGCTGGATCGGGAGCGGCGTCGGGGCTGTAATTGCGGCGGCGGTAACGAGGAGCTGGGGAGCGCGGCTGATAAGCAGGTAGATAATAAACTAATGAGAGGAGGGCCGGAGAGGAGCGGCAGAGGAGCGGCTGAGGAAGCTGCAGGTATCGCACAGGGAGGAAGAGCGGGCCGGGAAAGAGCCGAGGAGAGCTCGGGAAAGATGTATGGCACGAACGGAGCACTTAATGCTGATAATAATTGGAGCTGGAGGGTGTGCTCGGTGTATGAATAAAGTAATTAACCAATTAAAAATGCACAGGAGACGCATGATGGAAAACGATAACCAACAGGAAAATGATGGATGCCCCGCGCGGGGAGCCGGAACGCTCCCGGAGTTGTCGGGGAGGAGCGTGAGCATTCCCGACCCCGGCACGCGGAGACCCACTGGGTGCTCTTGGATCGGTGCCACCCCTGCCACCCGCTGAGCTGCCCCGGTGACAAATCGCCCGGAATTAATCCAAACCCCCCCTCTCCCCATTTGCGAGGAGCAGGCTCTGGGAAACGTGGGATCCATGCGGGCTGGCTCGGGAATGCCCGAGCATGTGGCAGAGCCCTGCGGGGCGGCTGCTTTCCGGGGACAGGGGGTGCCTGGAGGAGGAGCAGCCAGCGCCGGGTGGCACAAGGAGAAGCCCCCAGATGAGCCGGGAGGGTGAAACTGGCGGCTCACGATTGGATTTTCCTCTGTTGGAGCCTTTTTTTCCCAGACCACCGACAGCATCGGCCCCAAAAATGAAGATTTCACTGCCTGCCAGTGCCTTGTTTTGAATTCTGCAGCAACCGTCTGCATGCCTCGGGTTTGTATTTCTGGTTTTACGGTCATCATTTCCTTTCTTTTCCAGATCCAGCCCACTGGGAATGGGCCTGGAGTCAGCCAGGGCTCACCTTGCAGGACCCTCCGTCTGCGGAAAAACTGGGAAAGTCTTAGGAAAGAAGGCAAGTCCTGGCGGGAAGGGTTTGAAAGAGTGGATGCCAGGCCGGAGGACCACGTTTCCCTGTCCCTGTATCCCTGCTACAGCTCTCCCGTCTATAGCCAGGAATTCCTGAGCCCTGGATATTCCACTGCTGATTTCGGAGGTGTTCCTCATCCCCTGGATCCGGCTGAGGCCTGGAATTGCTGAAGGCCGAGCGGTTGTGCCACAGCTGGAGTCACTGGGAGCCTTGCCCTGAACACTCGAGCTCTCCGTAGAAAAATCTGCCCTCAAAAAAAAAAGGGGAAAAATAAAAAGGAAAGAAAAAGGGGAAAAAGGAAAAAAAGAGGGGGAAAAAAAGAGGGGAAAAAAAGGAATAAAAAGAATGAAAACTCACAAATGATCCCTGCAGGGATAGCTGGGAATGCAGGGGTGAGCGAGGGCCGCCAGCTGACGGACGCTTGGCCGATCCGGGGCCACCATCCCTCCCTCTGGAGCTGCCAGGATTTTGTTTTTGGTGGAAAAAGGGAGGTTTGAGCAGAGGACGGAGGGGCTGTGGCTTCTCCAGCAGCTCAGGGAACTCCTTCCCAGTCTGGGTGAAGAGAAACCTGAGCTGCAGCGATGCCACTTTGCCATTCCTCAGCACCTCCCTGGGATCCGGGCAGTGATTCCCAGTCCTGCACGGGGTGTGCTCCTTCCCTGGGATCCGGGCAGTGATTCCCATTCCCCCACACGGGAGCTGCTCCTTCCCTGGGATCCGGGCAGCGATTCCCATTCCCCCCCACGGGATGTGCTCCTTCCCTGGGATGCGGGCAGCGATTCCCATTCCCCCCCACGGGATGTGCTCCGCAGGGAGGAGTGGAAGCTCCTGCCGCGAGGACGGGGCGCGGGAGGCTGTGGTGTCCCCCCTGCTGTGCTGCGCTGCGGTGACGGTGACTCCCGGCCCCCTTTGAACGCGAGCCTCGGGGATTTGGGACCCACAGCAGCTCCAGGGCTCAGCCAGGAGCCCAAATCCCGCTCCCTCGTCTCCCATCTCCCAGAATATCTGAGATGTCTTGGTAAATTCCATGGATGAGCACTAAGCTGCTGTGGTACATCCACGTATCCTTGCTTTTCTAGGCCTAATCCAGGTGCGGTCCCCGTTTCCCGCTGGGTCGGAGCCCCTGGAGCTGCTGGAGCCGAGCTGTGTCCCAGGAGGGCAGCGCCCGGCGTGCGAGGAGAGCAAACCTTCCCTCCAAGCTGCCTGCGGAGCGGGGAGCAGCCCGGCTGCCACTGCCAGGGGAACTGAGGGAAGCATCCACCCTTCTCACCCTTCTCACTCTGCTCCCCCACCCACCCTCTCCCTGTCCCTCCCTTCATCTCTCTCTCCCTCTTTCCCTCTTTTTTCCATGGAGATGACCGAATTAGGGACTCTGTTTCAACCCCCCCAAGCCTTCTCCCGGTATGACCTGAATCATTTTTATGATTTTATTTCCAATTAATTGGTTTCCCTCTGCCCGGTGGAGCCTGTGGGGTGACCCCAGACCACGCAGGACTCCAAAAGGACCCTCCACACCAGCTAAAAAATGGGATTCTCCTGGATGACGTGCCGGAAGTCCATCTGCCATGGCAGAAAGTGCTTCCCTGCCCTGCCAGTGAATGAGTTTGGTCCCTGGAATAAACGAGTGGGAATCCGCAGCTTCGGAGGGCGCTGCAGATCCCAAACCCCATCGTTCCGTGCAGCACTGGGAAGCTCCGGGATGCTCCGGCGCCAGGCACGGCGTGAGCACAAACTGGGAGCGAGCAGCTCCTTCCTGCAGCAGGCGGGAGCAGCTTCATGGAATTCTGTTGGCGGCAGAGAGGAAATCAGCCCGACCCCCTCGTTCTCCCTGCCTCGGACGGGTTTGAGATCTGTGTTATCGAAAAGGGAAAAGGGAAAAAAATGAAACCCCCTCGAGCCAAAGAGAAGAGGTTTGCGTTCCCATCCCGATTCACGAAATTGCTCGGGAGCACACAGCGCTTCCAGCCCCGCGCTCCCGCTGCTGCTTTGTTTGAGGATTGAGGATTTAGGGTTGAGGATTGAGGCCCTGATCCGAGGGGAAAAAATCCTGTGCGGATCTGGAGCGGCGCTGGAAGAAAGATTGCATTTCTCGCACAAATCAAGGCCTTGCTCAAATCCTCCTTCACGTTGCCCTGAGCAGGAAGATTCCTCTGCCCCCTTCAGCTGAGCTAAAATGGCTCTTTTCCCCTGACGAATCCCAAAATCTCCTTATCCCTGTGGAGCCGAGCGCCCTCACCCTGCCCCGGGGCAGTGCTGGGGGATCCAGCAGGATCAGGACATCCTTCGGATCCTCTCTGCAGCCCCACAAACTCTTCCCTCGATGGTGAGGGATGCAGGGAGGATGTGACGCCAGGGAAGGCGGGATCCTGCCTGGAATTCCCGGACAAGGGCGGAGGGACAGTGCTGGGGGCTGCAGCTCCAGGTGTGGCTCCGGGATGAGCCGTGTGCGGGATTATTTGGGATGATAATCCCGATAATTGCACTGCTCGTGTCAACAACGGCCATGAAGGTTCTCGCAGAGGGCGACGAGCTCTGAAAGGCTCGGAAAGGTTTTTTGGGTTCCCTGTCCCCTGCACGGGCTCGGGTCAGCCACATCCCCATCTCCCAGATTGCCCTTGGATAGCGGGAACGGAGCCTTTCCCTGCAAACCACCCCACACCCACGCTCCTTTCCCGTTTCCCGTCCCTTTCCTGGTGCATTCGGTGGATTCAGCACGAGGATGGGCAGTTCTTGGGTAGCTGGAACGGAGTTTTTCCCTATAAACCACCCCACACCCACGCTCCTTTCCCGTTTCCCGTCCCTTTCCTGGTGCATTCGGTGGATTCAGCACGAGGATGGGCAGTTCTTGGGTAGCTGGAACGGAGTTTTTCCCTATAAACCACCCCACACCCACGCTCCTTTCCCGTTTCCCGTCCCTTTCCTGGTGCATTCGGTGGATTCAGCACGAGGATGGGCAGTTCTTGGGTAGCTGGAACGGAGTTTTTCCCTATAAACCACCCCACACCCACGCTCCTTTCCCGTCTCCCATCCCTTTCCTGGTGCATCCCGCAGGTTCAGCACCAGGACGGGGCACAGAGGGCACCTCGTTTCGCGTGTCCCGGGGCACCTCCAGCTCCCCGCGGACAGCATTCCTGCCCCGCTCCTCTCCGGCGCTTCCCGAGGGAGCGGCGGATCCCGAGCATCTCCCGCCGCAGCCGCGTCCCACCCACGGGCACGGTGGCCAAGCGGTTCCCACGGCGGGCAGCCCCGCGAGGAGGAGCCGATTAAAAATCTCCATTGTGAAAAAATGTCAATATTTACATTCTCCCAGCGAAGTTGTTCTTTTCCCGACTTTCTCCCAGAAGTGCCTGTTAGAAGTGTTTTGAAAAGCCGCGGACCTAAGAGCAACACAACCGGCGACTGACAGAATTAATAAAAGAGAGGCTGGGACTTAAGAAAATAGGATGATATTAACAAGATAATTATCTCTCATCAAATTAGTCCGGAGGGAGCCGAGCCAAGCTCCACTCAGGAGCCTGGAAGGGAAGGAACTGGCAGGGGAAGCGGTTTGTGGAACAACAATAGGAGCACTCTGCCCTCGCGGAGGGAAGGGCTGCGAGCAGAGAGGCTCCGCCGCGATAAGAGATGCAGATAGAGGGAACCTTTTGTCTGCCGAGCTGCCAGCGCTTCCCAGGGAAGCCGCGCGGCCCCGCAGCCTGCTGAGGGAGCTGGGACCCGGGAAAAGACCTGGGGAAGGAAAGGAGCTGGGGAAGGAGCCGGGGTGCGGGGACGGCTGTGCCACCAGGGGTGTGCCACCAGCAGTGTCCCCCACCCACCCTCACCCACCTTCCCCCGGCTCTCTGCTCCTTCCTCGTATTTTTCCCTCCGCTCCCTGAATCCCGCGGGATTCGTTTCCATCCTGCGCCGCTCAGGATTTAACCCGGACTCAGCCTCGCCGGAGAGCCCGCACCGATCCCATCTCTCTTTTTATCTCCCCTCTTTGCCACCACAGAACGAGGGGGTAGGAACCCCGTGCGAGCCCGCCCGGGCTGATCCTGGAGGAGCTGAACGTGCCTGGGGAGAGCTGGGAAAAACTCTCCCGGGAAACTGGGCAGCGGGAGCGCCTCCGGCCACCCCGCGTGCCCTGCCCCGAGCTGCCCCTGCCCGCAGCACCAGCCAGGGTGAAAATCCCGGGAGACAGCTCCGAGCGATTTTCTATTCCAGCATCCAAATATTTCCCAGGACCGGACCCTAAACCCTCTCCTGGGGGAAATCCCTGCCCGGAGCTTCCCCCTCTCACCATCCACCCATCTCCAGGAGTTTATAAACACTCCGCGTTCCCAGGCTTCCCAAGCCGTGTGTGTTTGTCATTCCCGAGCCGCGTTTGGGGCGGTTCGGGTCGCTTATTCCCAGTCTTTGCGGTTGTTTGTGCGGCAGCCGCGTCTCTCCGGGCACGGAGCCCTCGAGGCTCTGGGTGTGCTCCGCTTCGTCCCCTCCCTCGGAGCCTCTGCCTTTGTGCGCTCCCCTAGATGGCAACTTAAGACAAGCGTTCATCCAGCCGGGAGTGGCTCGGGAGCACAAAGACGCGGGATGGGAGCAGGGATGGCCGGAATTTGGGTGGACTCACCCCGGTGCTGCCGGGGAGCAGAGCAGCGCCAGGCTGGGTGAAACCGAGGGTTTCTTTGAGTCCCCGCCCGTTTTGCTGCGCTGGGAATGTCACGGAGCCACAAAGGCAGCCGGTGTCTTTGTTGTGTTTAACAGGGACTGGGAATTCAGGGAATCCCAGAATCCCAGACTGGGGCAGGTCGGGAGGCTCACCCGGTGGCACCTCCCTGCTCCAGCGGGGCCATCCCAGAGCACGGGCACAGCAGTGTGCCCACACAGCTCTGCCACATCCCCAGCGAGGGCACTCCACGGCCTCTCTGCACAACCTGCTCGGGGCTGGGCACTGCCCAGGGCACAGGTTCTGCCTCCCGTGCAGGGAATTGCTGGGCTCAGCCCCTGCCCGTCCCTCTGGTGCCACTGCTTGGATGCTCCCGAGATCCAGACCCGGCTGTGCTCCTGCTCTGCACTTCCGAGAGCTGCCCCCACATTCCCACAGGCAGTGGGAGGTGTCAGGCGTCCCCTTGTCCCACGGCAGGTCCCGTGGGCATTTCCAACTTCATCCCCGCTGGCACGGCCTCCCCTTGTGCTACCCACCCATTCCTTCCTCTCCTGCTCGTCCCTGTCCTGCCCTTCCCTGAGCTGGTGAGGATCCCGCAGGATGAGTTTGTGGGGCTCCACCTTTGGAGCAGATCCGCTGAAATGTCTGGAAAAGGGGTTTTTCCAGGCAGACCCTGGACCTACAGAGCAGCAGCCTCGAGGCCGCTGTTCAGACTCTTAAAATGATGAGGTTTGTGCAGGTCCTCACTGGGAATTCAGGGATCAGAGGGACCCTCACTGGGAATTCAGGGATCAGAGGGACCCTCACTGGGAATTCAGGGATCAGAGGGATCCATGCCCTCACCGAACACCAGGAGAGGGCAGCCCCTCAGTGGGGACACGCAGGCAGGGTGGTAGGGACAGGGCCAGCTGTTGTCCAGCTGCAGAAAGGCAGCCCCAGCTCAAAGTGTCACCCCCCAGGTGCCCAGGGCTGCCACGCTGGCCTGGGGCCACCACCTGAGAGCCACCCAGGGCCACCACCCGAGAGCAGGGACCCAGGGCCACCACCTGAGAGCCACCCAGGGCCACCACCCAAGACCAGGGACCCAGGGCCACCACGCTGCTGTGACCACAGCTCCGAGCCCGGAGGAGCATCCTGGTAAATACATGGATGTTGTGGAGGGGATGAGTGAGGAAATGAGTGAGGAAACGAGTGAATGAGGACTTTTGGCATCTCCTGGCTCTGGAGGAGGCCGTGCCCTCCCCGTGTGCCAGCCTGCCCAGGGCTGCCAAGTGCAAAGCCATCCAAAAAAAAAAAAAGAAACAGGGAAAACGAGTCAGTGAGCTAGAAAATGCCTGGGCTGCTGTGTGAAATTCCTCTGCACCAGCCCTGTCACTCCTCCTCAGCCTCGCACCCGGCCCTGCCTTTGATGGGCGTCTCTGGGCGTAATTAAAGGTGACAGGGTGCCGGGGACACGACGGGGTGGGGCTCCCGGGGTGGCACCCCGGCCACCTCGGCGCTGCCGCCGCCCCTCCGCTCCGTCTCCCGGAGAGCCGCCAGCCTCCTGCCCCCGGGATCACAGCCGGGGCAAGAGGCAAAATGTTTGGTGCCACTTCCAATTAGTAAATTATTTCATCTCCCGGTTCCCGGCTCCAAATCCGTTATGGCGGCTGGGAAGAGCCTCCCGTGGAGGGGGAGATGGATGCACAGGAGATTTTTTTAATTTGCGGGAGCGATGGAACGCCCTGCTGCCAGGCCGAAGCGCGCTCCGGTCCCTGCCCTGCGTGGGCTGCAGCCCCCAGCCCCACCGGGGTACTGGGAGCACTGGGAACCCGCGTGCCCGGGCGGGGTTCGTGTGGGACTGGGACGCGCGGGTGACGATCCCTCGCCACAGGAACCGCTCCCGGCTCCCCGCGGAGAAATCCAACCTGACACGGGGAGCCCGTGCTGGGAGAGCCCCCCCTGAGCTCTGGGAGATGCATCCTGGATCTCTCCGGAGCCTGGATCTGCATCTCCCGGTGGGAAGGGGGTTTAGCCCGTGGAATTGTCCACCTGGGCCTCCCTTGCAGACCCCCAGGCAGCACTGAGCCCAGCCCATGGAAAAAGGGAGCAAGAACAAATTCCAGAGAGTGAAAGGGTGGTTTGTGCAGAGGTTTGGAGGAGATGGAGCTGTGATGGGGCAGGGAATGGGGCTGGAGCCACCTCTGGGAGCCTCTGCCTGGCGGGTTTGGGGTGGGCTTGGCCCCCTTTGCCAGCCCCCCACAGCCCCACCTTTCTCTCTCCTCCCAGTGCGAACTCTCCTCTGGCCCTACAAACGCCCTGGGCTGAGCCCACCGCCCCTCAAAACCCTGATTTTCCAGCTCCCAGGACCACCAGAGCTCCAACACCACGTGCCAGGCCCAGGTCCAGCAGTGCCGAGTGCCTGCCTGGGGGCAAAGCGAATATCCCAGGGAAAACCCGGAAAGGAAGGATTGGGGCTATTTCCTGTCTGACAAAAAAGCTGCTGAAGGTTTTGGAGCGCGTTCCAGGCTCATGGCAGAGTTTTGGTACCTTGGAGCGGCTGCTGAGACCCGTCAGGAGCCAGGAGAACTCCTGGGAGCTGTGCAGAGGTTCCCTGGAGCGCAGACAAGGCTCTGCACGGAGCCTTGAGCGCGCTGCAATGAGTGGCAGAGATAAAGGAGCAGAGATAAGCGATAAGAACTCACATATGGCAGCAGCACAATCTTCAGAGCTGCAGCAGGAGCAGGGAAAATGGCCACATTCAAATTCCCGGAGAATTATCTGGGAAAACAAGGAGTAATTACTCTGGCAGGAGATAACTTTCCCTTCCCTCGCCTGGCTCTGCGCACTCGGCTCCGGAGGAAGTTTGGGTGACCTGCAAGTGGCATCTCCACACAAAACCAGGCTCGGAGCCTTCCCCGTGAACAGGAGCAGAGGCAGGAGGGCTCCACATTCCCTGGAAGTCTCGGGGTTGCTCCTGAGCTTGGAGCTGTGCCCACCCGAGATCTCTGTGCATCGTTCCCTGCTGGCTGGGACACCCCGCCCTGACCTCGGCAGGGTTCGGCACCTCCTGCCCGCACCTCCATCCATTCCTGGGACCCCGGGAGCAGCCGGGATGCATCCCGCTCTCGGCTTGGACACCAGCTGGAGCTGGGAAGGGCCAGGGAAGGGTTTATTGATCAGCAGGGCGAGGCAGCAGTTGCAGCTGCCCTGGCTGTCGCCTCCAGCAGCAACAAGGAAGCTCCTGTTCGAAGGCTTCCCAAGCCACACATCCCATCTGTTCCTTCGTGTTCCGTTCCCTGACGGATTTGTGAGCTGGCGGTTTGGGGAATCGCCTTCTGGGCTCACCTGTGCAGGGCCACGAGGTCCTGCCAGTGCCACAAGGCCCTGCCACCCCCTTGGCACACGCCAGGGCATCCCGCAGGAAAGGCTTTTCCACGGTTGGTCCTGCTGCTCCAGCCTTCCGATTGATGTCCCTGGTTCCTCCTCACCACTTAGCAGGGAAAGCCCATTCCCGAGCCATCCTGAGCTCGCTTTCAGCCAGCTCTCGTTTGCTCAGCTCCTTGCCTGAAAGGCCTTTTCATGTCCCCGAGCGCTTCCATCTCTGTCCTCCGCCGTGCTCCCGCTGCTTGCGGGAGCTTTGGAGATCAGAGCGCCGGGAATGCACGGGAATTCTCGGGACACTGGGCCAGAGCAGGGCTTTTTTAATCACCCAGACGCGGGAAAACACCCTTGGCTCGGCCTGTGCCGCTGCAGAACCCGCTGGAGGAGCCTCCTCCACCGTCCCTTTGAGGGCGGATAATGAGGAGCGCCAGGACCTGCTGGAGTCATTTCTTCCTCATCCAACACGGGAAGCCTCGGGAGCGGTTTGGGAGCTCCCGGAGCCAACCCTGTGGCCCATCCAGCTGGGAATGACACGCCGGGGTGAGATGAAAAGCGTCAGAGCGCATAAAGAGGCGAAGCAGAGCCCTGCCAGCGCGCAGTCATCGCGCTCGGCTGTCTCCTAATGCCTGCCTTTGAAATGCTAATGCGCTTTTAAAGTAGGTAATTTTCATGTAACTTCTACCTACAGGACTCAAAGAAGGTGTTTATTACAATCCTGCCTGGCCTGGGGCACCGCTAATGAATTCCAGAGCTTTTCCATGGCCGAATTCCAGCCCGGCTGCCCAGCCCGGGCTCCTCCGTGCCCTTTGGGCCGGCGTCCTGGCACACGGCAGGGCTGGCACGACACCTCCGTGCCCTGCTGTGCCGGGATGGCAGCGCCGGGATCGGGAGAGGAGGAGCAGGACCAGCCCTCCCTGACCCGCAGCCCGGGGGCTTTTCCTCCTGCGAGCCACCAGCCCTGCCGCGGATCCCGGCATCTGTGGGGCCGTGGGATGTTCCCTTTTATTTCACCCCCAAAGCGGGATGGATGGCTCGGAAAAGCGGGCAGCGCCTTGGTTTCCGTCCAACAGCACCTCCAACAAGCGGCTCCATCAGAACATTCCCAGGGCGCCATCGCAACCCGGGGAATATCCGGACGGCTGCTCCAAAAGCCGGCTCCCCGCTCCAAGCTTCATCTGAATGTTGTTTTCCCCGGGGTGCTGGACACGCCGGGAATGCGTCAGAGCCTTCTTGGATGAAGGACGGGGGATGTTACTCCATGAGCATCTGGAGTCACAGCGTCCGGGGGCTGCTCGGCAGGTCCTTGACCGCCCCGGGAGCGCCAGGGAAGCAGCTCCGGGGTGGAGCAGGGCTCCGTCGGGCTCGGCCGGTTCGGGAGGCACCGGCGAGGCTTGGGACATGCAAAGAGCCAGCCCCGGGCTCCGTGCGGGATCAAAAAGCCTGGGAAAATGAGCGTCGGGAAGAGCGCCGGTGTCCTGCGAGCAGCCCGCTTTGAAGAGGCGCTCCCCAAACGGGCGGCTCGGGGAGGCGGGCACCGGGGTGGTTTTGGCGGAGCCGAGGTTTGTCCGCTCAGCCCAGCCGTGCCCGGAGGATCCCGCAGCATTCCCGACGGCGTGGATCTCGCAGGGGCGGCCGAGCCCGTCAGCTTTCTGGCTGACTTGGCTTCGTGTCCCGTTAACCACGGGCAGCGGGGGCCGCCCGGGTTCCGCGTTCTGGTGCGAATCGTGTGCACAAAACACGATTTGCTTTGCTAATGGTATTTGGCCATTTCGGTGCCGGGGAACTTTTCAGAAATCATTACCGTGCACTCGGCTCTTTAGGTTTTTTCCTCTCTTCTGAGGCAATTTGTCAGAAGGGATTTTTTGACAATTTCACTGAACCGTGCTCCAGAGCACGTTAACCCCTCCGGAGCTTCCTCCTCTGCTCCGCTTTCCCTGGGATTTGCTCCTGCTGCCTGGGGAGCTGCGGGGATCAGTGGATGCACGGACAGCTCTCAGCTCATGGGGCTCCACATCCCAAATCCTCCCTGACATCCCCCGCACGTCCCAGCCCTCCGCTCGGCGGGTGCTGAGGTTCTGCATTCCTCAGGGACACCCAAACAACGGGAAAATTGCAGCGGTACGGGGAGGGGTGGCTCCAGCAGCACCCAGCCGGGGAGCGGCCCTGAGCACCAGCTGCCTCCCAGCTCCTTGAGGAGGCTGGACGTGGAGAGCTCCCAGTTCTCATCCCTAAAAAAACCTCTTACATGTGCCTCTTCTCAAGGGATTTTTGGGATATGTCTGAATTCCAGGGACAGCTGAAATGGGAAAGGGTTTGGGGTCATCCCAAAGTTCCCAGATGGCTGTCCCATCCCTTTCCTCCTGACCTGCTGTGCCTTCCCCACCTCTCCCGTGCCAGCCTGCTCAGGGCTGCTCCCAGCCCTTGGTTATTCCTCATTATTCCAGGAATTCCTGTCGCCCGCCGAGCTCATATTCCAACGAGAACCCAGCGAGGTGAGTTTGGGTATGGATTGCTGAGCTCGGCCCTGGAGCCATGTTTGTCATCTCCAGGGGTGCTGCCAGGCTCCGGGGCTGCTCCTTGCGTCCGAGATTCCTGCTCTGCTGGGAGCTGGCCTGGGATGTGCTGGGAGCTGTTCCACCACGGGAAGGGGTTTGTCCTCGCAGGTCCTTGAGACCCGGTGTCCCGCCCTGCGGAATCGCCGCTGGATCCGGCCCAGCCAGCAGCTCCAGGCCGGGTGAATCGCCCGGAATCCTGCTGAGCTGAGCGCGCTGCTCTTACCCGGAGAGGCCGCGGCTCTATCGGACGCTCCCCTCCCCCCATCCCCTATTACTCTATCGGGTGTCCTCCTCTTTTGTGGGCTCCAAAATCCCAACTTTGCCGGAGCTCCGGCCCCTCTGGCACCTCAGGAACCGCAGGACGGCGACGCTCCGAGAGAGCATCGGATAAGAATCCCAGAATCCGCAGCCTCCTCCATCCCGCGGTTTCCCGTTACGGGTTCACCGGCGAACCTCTCCGGGATCACGTTCCACTTAGGAAAACCAGGCCCCGGCGCAGGGATCTCGGTTTGTGACCCTCCCAGGGCGCTTCGCCACTGCTGCCGGGCAGGGAAATGAGCCGGGGAAGCTCTCGCGCCGTGAGAGCGGGGAAATATCGGGAATGTCACTTCGCTGCGGCGTCACTCGCTGACGGGAACCAAACCCCTGCCGCGGCGGCTCCGCGGGGACAAATTCCGCCTTTCCCCGGGCGCTTCGGGGTTGCCGGGGTTTGGTTTCCAGCGCAGGCTGCGGCCTCCCGACCCCACCACCCCCGTGAAAGGCTGGCGTGGTTCGGGAGCCCTGAGCTGTCCCCAGGGCCCTTGGGGACATCGGGGATTTGCCTCTTCCCACCGTGCACCCTGTGAGGTGGCATGGATTGGGGCACCCAGCTCGTCGGGAGATTCACCCAAACTCACCAGCCCGTCGTTAATCGGTCCATGAAAAGGTTTCAAACCCAACTCAAAGCCAACCATCTCTTCATGTCCTAAGTGGAATAAGTCGGATGGAATCCTTGGAAAATCACCTGGACTAAAGGAATTTAGGAAGCTACTGGATTTCCAGTGCTGCTCAGAGCGCCAGAAATACTGATTTTTAAATTTTCTCTTTTAACTTGAAAAAGCAAAATAATTTAGCTTAAACCAAAGACACCAGGCACCACAACACGGCCCAGGCTGGCTCCAAACCATCAGCAACCTCCCGCCCCATTCCCACATCTTTTTGGGCTGGTCCTTCTCTGGATTCTGTCCCTACAAAATGAGTGCGGGGAAGGACACGGAGAATCCGCTTTTCCCTGAAAAAGTTTCGATTTTCACACCGTGGAGACGTCCTGGTACTGCCCCCTCAGCCTGCAGAACTGAGGGGATGCTCCTGGAAAGCTGAGGAATGCTCCTGGAAAGCAGCTGCAGATGTTCCTTGGCACGCACGGCTGGGATGAGGGCTCAGGGCCCCTCTCTGTCCCAGCTCCTCTTTTCCTGACCTCTGCCTCCAGCTGCTGCTGCCTGCTCGGATTCCCCGTGCCTTCCTGGATGTCTTCTCAATCCCATCCTTCTTCATCTCTCGTGTCACTTCACTTCCATCCCTCCTCGCTGCTCCTCGCTGCCCACTTTTCCACCCCCTCGTCCCCACCTCCCCGTCATCCCAATTTCCCCGGAGGGAGCACCTGAAAGAGGAGCCCGCGCTCTCAGCATTCCCACCTGCTGGAAGCTCCTCCGTGCCCGTTTTCCCCCGGGGAACGGCAGCCCCCTGCCCTCTCCAGGCAGCTGCTCCCCGTGACGGCTCGGGCCGCTGAGTTGCACAGTCAGGCGTTTGTCACTCGGCATCTCGGTCGCTGTCACTTGGGTGATCCTGAGAGCTGCTCCCAGCCGCGCCCCACTCCCTTGGGTCTCCGTCGCATCCTTCCCGACCCGCTGGCGCAGGGATAATCGCATCAGCGAGCTGGGGACGGGCTGGACGGGCAGCAGAGGTTCCCCTGGCCAGCAGTGAGTGATTAACGAGGGCGGCACTAATTGGGGCGGTGCCCCCGTGCCCGTCCCAGGTTTGCCGCGCTGATGGTCGAGAGCCCGTGGGCAGAGCTGCTCTCCAGGGATTTCCGGGAGCTCCTCCGGGTGATAACGCACGGCAGGGGAAGGTTCTTCCCTTCGTTTGCCTCGAACGAGCTGCGGGATAATTTCGTTTTGTTCCTACTTAATGAGGGGTCGGCAATAACCCCCCAGTAATCGCCTTCCCCGTGCTGGGCCGGGCTCTGCAGAGCTCTCGCCTCTTCGCTCATCTCTCTTCAGGGCCAGAGCTTTCAGTGTTCGCTTCCGTGCACGGGAATGTCTGCTCTTCCCGCTGGGAATGGTGTTCCCCTGCTCCCCGGTGCTCCCAGAGGCGCCGCACCCTCAGCACTCACCCCGGGCTTCTTCCCCATCGCCCCGGCTGTGTCACCTGTGCCGCCCTGGGGATGTCACAAGTCCAGTTGGGCTCTGAGCTGGGGCGAAGCCTTCAGTTCCCCTTCGGGAGAGACAAAGCAGAGCCCACGATTTTCACCCCTGGCTTCTGCCTGGCTGCCGGGAGGGCCCCGTGCCCAGGGGGAGATCCTGGAAATCACAGAAACGCAGAAAATCACCCAGTGCCCCCCCCTGCCACGGCAGGGACACCTCCCACTGTCCCAGGCTGCTCCCAGCCCCATCCAGTCTGGCCTTGGGCACTGCCAGGGATCCAGGGGCAGCCACAGCTGCTCTGGGCACCCTGTGCCAGGGCCTGCCCACCCTCCCAGGGAACAATTCCTTCCCAATATCCCATCTATCCCTGCCCTCTGGCACTGGGAAGCCATTCCCTGTGTCCTGTCTCTCCATCCCCTGTCCCCAGTCCCTCTCCAGCTCTCCTGGAGCCCCTTTGGGCCCTGGAAGGGGCTCTGAGCTCTCCCTGGAGCCTTCTCCTCTCCAGGTGAGCACCCCCAGCTCTCCCAGCTCGGCTCCATGGCACAGGGGCTCCAGCCCTGGGAGGATCCCACCCCTGGATGGACGGGCCCGGGATGATCTCCGCGGTCACATTTGGGTCTCCAAGCACAGCAGGAGGGTGACTCGAGCCCCAGCCCCACAGGGCACTGCCGGAGCGGGCGCCAGGGAGGGGATGAGGACCTGCAGCTCTCCCTGCCCGCTCCAGGGAAGCCTGGAGCCAATTCCCACTGCTCCGGCAGGACTGGGAGCTGCCTGCCATGGCTGTGCCCAGGGCAGGGCACGGCTGGGGGGCTGGGAAGGACTGGGGGTGGGTCACAGACACCAACCGGGGCGGGAGGAGTTGGCAGCACTGCCAAGGTGCCTGCGGGGATGAAGGTGGGCACAGGGTGAGGGTGAGGGCAATTCCCAGGGCTTGGGGCGATGGCATCAAATCCAAACGGGAGCTCATGGCATCCATGCTCCTCAAAGAGCCCTCAGGGGCTCAGCCACAGAGGTCTGGGGAGGCACAGAGCCATTAAAGGGCCGCCAGGGCCCGGGGAGGGGAGGTGCCAGCACACAGGGGTGGCACGTCCCGGTGACAGCCGTGCCCCTGTGGCCACAGCAGCAGAAGGATTTCTTCAGCAATTTCTTCAGCTGGATTTCTTCCAGGGGTCCCTCCCGCAGTTTCGAGGAGCCTGGGGTATCCGGGAAGATGTGCTGGGGCGCGGTTTGTGCCCGCCTGCCCGCCCCGGCAGCGCCCGGAGGCTATCGATGCCCGATCAACACCGAGTGCAAAGCCCCGAGCCGGCCGGGGGGCAGTTTCTGCTCCTTCTCCTCATGCGGGAGAGCAGCCGTGCCCAGGCCTGGCTGCTGGCTCGGCTTCTCTTCGGGGTTGTTTTTTTTTTAATTGTGGAATTTCATCGATTTCCTTTGTTTTTAATGGGCCGCTCGGTGCCGGGCAGGGTGGGCAGGGACGGAGGGCGACGGGGATCGTTGGGTTGCTGGAATTCTGTGTCCTCGGAGCGCTCTCGTGGGGGACAGGCGGAGCTGGAAAGGTCACAGCGCAGCCTCTGGGCACATCTGCCTGGCGTGCGGCCTCTGCCCGCTGCCAGGCAGCTCCTGCCAGGCCCTGGGCACTGCCACTGTCCCCGCAGCGGGCTGGGACACGGGCCCTCGCTGCAGCGAGCGGTGAAGCAGGGTCAGGGCAGGAGCCAGCACAGCGGTGGCAGCCAGGGCTGGTGCGCCCAGCTGGTGCCAGAGGGCACCGGATGCCACCGCACCAGCCGGGTCCTGCAGCACGGACATCCTGCTGGTGGCAGCTGGGGGCTCGGGGTGCTCGGAGGGAGCAGGAGGTGGGAACGCCCCCTGTTCTGCCCTCTCCCAAACCAGGACGGGGTTTCCACCCCTCCCCGCCCGGCGCAGCGAGCTGGGGGTGGGGAACGCCAAGCTCCGATCGAACATCCCCCGTTCCCCCCCTCCAGAGGAGTCTAAAGTGCAACCCTCAGTCAACAGAGGGCCGCGATTCCGCTCTCATCGGCCCACGGGCCGGCACAGCGAGCTCAGGTGCGAGTCCAAAGCAAACAGCGAAGGGCAGAGCCGGAGCTGGGTGGGTTTGTTTGCCGAGTGAAGGGTTTGGGCGCGGGGATGATGCCACAGGTGAGGCGGGAGGGCCCCCGGGGCCGTGCAAATGCCAGCAGGGGAAGGAAACGCGATGTGGACGTGAAGAGGCTGCCGGAGAAGAGGGAAAAATGTGCCGGCTTTGCCAAGAGAGGCTGCGAGAAGTGGCACCGAGCCCTGCCCCCCCGAGTCCCTGGAGGTCCCGGCAGTCCGGGATGCTGCCCCTTTAAAACGCGGGGGGGAAGAGACGCAAATGAGGAGCCGGCTGAAAATTAGTAGAGCAGAAAACTCCAAATGATGCAGAGCTAATTCCTTAAGTGTCAGACTGGCTGCCAGACCCTCCGCTTCTCAGCCCGCTGGCCCCGCAGCACCCCCGGGCGAGCGGGGCGGCTCCCGGGGCCACTCACTGCCCCCCGGGCCGGGGACCAGCCCCCGGGGTCCCCTGGGTCACTCCGTGCCACACCCGGGNGACCAGCCCCCCGGGTCCCCTGGGTCACTCCGTGCCACACCCGGGCTCCCCTCCTCGCCCGCAGCCCCGTGGCATCGCCCCCACCCCGGCGAGAGGGCAGGGGAAGTTTTTTAATATAATTTTATTGGCCCGTAAATTTCTTTTCTCTCCCCACCGGCTCGGATCGATGTTCGCAGTTTACCCGAGTCCCAGGCGCGCAGATTAAATCCTCTGCCCCCATCACACGAGATGGGCTTTTATTCTCCCTCTGATCGCTCGGAAATAAAGAGTGGGAGAGGAGAGGGGGGCAGGCGGGAGGCGGGGAGGGGGCGAACCCGTTCCAGACCTGTTTATTCCCCACCAGCCCCGCAGCTCCCGGTCATTAAGCAAGCCACTTATCCCGCAAGCTGCTCCAGCCCGGCCTCCCGCGTCCCCCTGCCCTCCTGCTCGCTCTCCCCTTCCCCTCTCCTCTCCCCGCTGCCCTCCCTCCCCCGTTATTTTTAAAAGAACAATAATAATTAGGCAGAGCAGCCTCTAACACAATTGTTTCAGCCTGAACAGGCAATTAGGACAGGCGGAGTGAGGCTAATGAACGGTGCATTGGTTCCCCAGCCGTGCCCCCCACATCCCCGCAGACGTGTGGCTGCTCCGCCGAGCCGCTCTCCTGGCGCGGGCAGGGGCTGCCTCCCAGGCCCGGGAGGGGGGCACGGTGCCCGGCGCGGCCAGCCCGGGGTGAGCCGCGGGCAGGGGGTGGGGACGGAGCCGCGGCCGCGCTTCCCAGGCCGTGACTTTGGCACGGGGACTCGTCTGCGGCGCACGAGTGACGCCTCCCCGGGGCATCTCCCGGCTCCGCGGGCCGGCAGCGCCCGGGTGCCGCTGGGCAGGGCAGGAGAGGCCACCCTGGGGTCACCCGGCGGGGAAAGGGGCGGCCGGGGGGGCTTGGGGCACCCGGGTGCCGGCGCAGGGAGCGCTGACCCCGCGCAGGGATGCTCCTGTAGGGGCTGCGCGCAGACGCGGCGCCGGACCCGGGGCCAGGCAGCTGCGCTGAAATATTCATGCCGAGCTGGCTTTGGAGACAGCGGGATTTCTCGGAAACTCCTGAACGGAGCTGCCTGCTCGGCACCGCTGCCTGGGCACGGCGGGGGAGCGCGGGGTGGGGACGCTCGGAGCGGGGTCCGCCTGTGCCGGGGGGCACGCCGGTGTGCGAGGCTGGGGAGCCGGGCCCGCGCTGCCGGTGGCCGGCCCTCGGGGAGGCCGTGGGGACAACGCAGAGCCACAATCCCACGGCAGGGATGCTCCGGGAGCAGCCGGTCCCAGGTTAGGATAGGCCGTGATGGGACGGCGCTGCCGTGAAGGGACAGCGGGGTCCCTGCGCAGAGTGATGGACGGGGAGGTGATGGGTGACGGGTGACGGGTGACGGGTGACGGGTGACGGGGGATGGGTGACGGGTGACAGGGAGGTGTCGGAGGCAGAATTCCCCGTCAGGTGACCCCAGAGGCGTTGTTGCGGTGGCTGCAGGGTGGGGACAGCGGCAGCGTGACGTTCCAGGACCTGCCTCCTGCACTGCGCCCGGAGTTTGGGATGGGAGCCCGGGGCTGAGCCCCCTCCCTTCCAGGGGGCTGAGACCCCCCCAGCACGGGGCTGGTGCCTGTCCTGGCGCTCCCAGCTCCACAGCCCGATCCACGTGCGGGGCTGCGGCCGCGGGTGTGCCCTGGGAAGGGGGGGACTTTGAGGATTTGGGGTTCTGTCACATCCCCCGTGCGCTGTGACGGCCCCAGCTGGCCCTGGGCTGCCCCAAACACAAATATCCCTGGTTTCCCTGAGCTGCTGGGATCCTTTGGCCCCCTGACGCCCGGCACTGAGGCCTGGCCGCGCTGTCTGTGCGCAGCTCCCGCTCCTCCCACCACCACACATCCCAAATCCCGCTGTAATTTGCTGTCCCTCAGGCCGCTCCCCGTTACTGCTCTCCAAACGTCTCTCTCCCAGTCTCCATGGTGTTAAATTATATTTCCCCAGCTGGATTACTTTGCATTTGTTCAGAATGAATTTCATTTGGCTATTTCCTTCCTAGGCCTGACCCTTCTTTCCCGGTGCATTATCTTTTAGCTCTTTGTCCTCACCAGGATTTGCAGCACCTTCCCACTTCATATCCTCTGCAAATTTAATTAACAGGCTCTTTACCCTCCCTCTTTCGGATCAAATGAAGATGTTAAAGGAGAGCAGACCTGGCACAGATCTCACCGCTAACCACTAACAACAATACAAGTACCTCGCATTTAAATTATGCACTTTCCATCGGAAGATTTCAAGGGCCTGTGCTGCAGAAGGATAATTATTAAAGCTGGGAACTCCGCTCCGCTGGAGAATTTAATATTTGAGGTCTGCCTCGGGGCATGTGTCTTGTTGACTGTTGTGTTACCACTGGCCTTGACAGGCCTGGGATCGATGGCCCTGCGGTGCTGTCATCCCTGTCCCCGTCCCTGTCCCTGTCCCTGTCCCTGTGTCTGTCCCTGTCCCTGTCCCTGTCCCTGTCCCTGTCCCTGTCCCTGTCCCTGCCAAGGCTGCTCCGGCCCCACAGAGCTCCCTGGGTGAGCCCCCGGCTTGAGGAGGAGCCAGGCCATGACCTGGCACCGGTTTGGCAGCATCACCCGCTGTGGTGTCGGCAAACAGCCCAGGGGGAACGCCGAAAATTCGGCCGGAGCGGGAAATCCAAGGCGCTTCAGCCTCGGCCCTGGTCGTGGGATGGGGACAGAAGGGGCGTGGACAGGGTGGGGGGCACACGGGCTGTGGTTCACCTGCCCTTGGCGTGGACAGAGGGACTGCCAGGGCTCCTGGAGCCGGAGCAGGGACAGCTCCTGGTGGGAATCACCGCCCCGGGAAGGAGCAGTGCCCTGGGTCAGGGCTGAGCTCTGAGGGTGGGGCGATCCCACCTTGTTTTCCCTTCACCACAGCCTGGAAACTTCCCCTTCCCCTGCACCCTGCGTGGGGGTCACAGGCTGGATCTTCCCATGGGGATAGAGGGAGGCCGACCCCCAAAAACGTCTCCAAAATCCTGCTTTCCCTTCATTTTCACGGCGAAAAAACGATTCGTGAGGCAACTGCATCACGAAAGGCATTTGCAAGATGCCTTTGCAGGGTTCCTCACACAGCAGTGGCCTCCCTTTTTTCCTGTTTTCCACCATTTAACAGCTGAGTGTTCTCCTCGTGTCAGCGCTACCTGCGTGATGAATAATGCACGCTGCTCCCGCTCCGTGTGCCTGCGTGCCCAAATCCCAGCTGCGTTCTGGGCCTGCACACGAACCTCCGGCCAAATCTGCTGCTGGGACCTCCTCCAGCGTCCTGCCGGGGGGTGTGCCCCGAAAAGGGGATTTTCTGTGCTCGCTGCCCCGACTCCCTCAACAAAAATTGCCCTCAGACCACAGGAACCGAGGGCACGGGCTGCCGGAAGGAAAATTCCGTGGATACGGGGGTGCAGAGAGGATTCAGCATCCCTGCAAAGCCTCTCCCTGAGACTGGGCAGCGGGGCTGGGAAAACCCGGCTCTTGGAAGGTGCTTATTTGTGCCTTCCTGGTAATGCTCCCAAAGCCCCCCCGCGCTCCAGGCTCCTGCCTCGCAGGAGGAATTCTGTTATTCCCTGGCTGGGCAGCCCCTGAGCCCGGCATTAGTCCCTGCGGCGTTTTCCTCTCCTGATAAGCCAGCTCATACCCTTGATTTTCACAGCAATATCCCAGCGAGGCTGAGCGGGGATTCGGCTGCTCTTTGTACCAGGAGGAAAAGAACCCCCGGCGCCATTTCAGGGGAATATTGCTACGGCACCACACAGGGGGAAGGGACTGTGAAATCCCAGCTGGGATTTGGGACTGCATCCCCAGCACTGAGCTCTCGAATGCCCCCTCCGAAGAGCAGTGGGATTAAGAAGCCAAATTCCTCGTGGGATGAACCATCCTCCGTCCAGGAAGGAAACGAGCCGGCACTGCCGGGAGCTGAATTTTTCGGGGGTCAGATTTTCCTGAGGAGCTGTGGCTGCCCCTGGATCCCTGGCAGTGTCCGAGGCCAGGGGATGGGCCTTGGAGCAGCCTGGGACAGTGGAAGGTGTCCCTGCCCGTGGCAGGGGTGGGATGAGATGGGATTTAAGAATTCCAACCCAAGCCAGCCTGGGATTCCCTGATTCTATTCCGTGACCTGCCCCGGGCCGATCCTGCAGCGCTGGGCTCTAACCCTGACTGATAACTGATGAGTTAGCTCCTAATCAGCAGCTCACATTCCCCAAAATTTTCTCTTTTCCACGTGGGTTTCCTCGCTCTGCCACAAGGAGTTGGGACCTTTTGCCATTTTCCCCGCCTTTCGTTTAAGCCAAATTTCCAACACCCCCCACCCCGAATTTTCGCTCAGGCAGCGGATCAGCTGAGCTGGTGAGACCCAGCCCCCCCTAACCTGCCCCCCGATTCTCCCAC
Source organism: Gymnorhina tibicen (assembly GCA_013399875.1). NCBI lineage: Eukaryota > Metazoa > Chordata > Aves > Passeriformes > Artamidae > Gymnorhina > Gymnorhina tibicen. The sequence goes on from VXAZ01006879.1 coordinate 139,431, forward strand.
CTTTTCCAGCACAACCCATTTCCTCCACGCCTGCAATCTCCACCCTCACCCGTGGCCGGGGCCACTCTGGCGCTCGTGCTGTGCTGGGGATGGGAGATGGAGCGCATCAAAGTCGGGATTTTCCCCTTTTCCGGCCGCTCACTGCTCGATTTATTACCAGGGAGCGGTGCCAACCTCGCGCTGCCAGGGCAGGGAAGGCGCTGCCGCCGCTGCTGCTTCGGATTAATTCAGCCCAGGTAAAGTTGTCTGGGCTGTGAATCCGTCCCCTTTCCCGGTGCCAAGTCTGCCCGGCCAGGTTCTCACTCCTCGGGAGCTGCGGCGGCAGCCAGCTCCGCCCGAGGCTGGGAAACGCACGTGGGAACTCCCTGTGGTGTCTCCAAAAAAAACAAAAAAAGCCGTGGGTTTTTTCCCTTGAGAGGAGGGGAACTGGAAATCGGGGAGCTGCAGGGAGGAGGTGGGGAGCCCCCAAAAGCAGCTCCCCGCGGGGTGAAGGGCGGGCAAGCTCGGCTCTGCGGGGATCTCTCGGATTCTCGGTGCCCTGGATTCCAGTTTGTCCTGGTAAATTATTAATCCAGCAATAAAAATTCCCCCCTTTCCCCAGCCTCAAAGCCCCGCTCGGGGTCTCCCGTGGCTTTTATGTCCTGCTCCATCCCAGAGGAGGAATGGAGGTGATGGGATGGTCCCAGGGGAGACAGAGGGATGCGTTTGTGGCCCTGAGCCGGTGTTTTCCGGTGTCCTGCATCCCAGGAAAAGCTGCCCAGGCGCAGCTCAGTCCTGCGGCGTCCCGGCAGTGAGGACACAGCCGTGTCACTGCCAGAGGGCAGCTGGAATTTGGGAGCAGCCGGCACCCAGAGGTGCAAAGTGCCCCCCGGGAATGTCACCTGGGGGGTCTGCGCTCCCTCCCACACCTCCCAGCGGTGCCAAGAAATTCCCTGGATCTGAGGAACCAAGGCTTTCTCGGCCAGGTGCAGTTAAAGCCCCCTGGATCACGGCCCTTGGAGAGGCTCTGCTGGGGAATGTTGTGGGAACCACGGGAGTGGGAATGGGAAACACCAGCGGGAGCACGGAATGGCAGAGCAAGGAGAGGATGGATGGGGCATGGAGAACCCGGGCTGGCGGGAGGTGTCCCTGCCCGCGGCAGGGTGGGAACGGGGTGGGATCTCAGGTCCCTTCCAAGCCAAACCAGTCTGGATTCCGCGTCTGGGAGCCTCTGCTCCAGAATCCTGGATCCGTGGGTGCCTCCACCCGGCCTCTGTACCCCAGGATCGGGGCGAGCACATCTCCCTGGAAAACACGAGGCCAGCTTCCCAACTGCCCTGGGAATGCGCCTTTTCCAGCACCTACAGAGACCCCCGGGATGCCGAGTGCTTCGCCCCTGCCTGCAGCCGGGCTCTGCCACCCCCACCCCGCTCCCACCCCCGTGCCGCGCTCTGTGCCGAGCTCTCTGTCCTAAGGCTCCTCTCTCCGTGAGCAGCGAGATCCCATTGGGTGGGAATTAGACGGGAAAAACCCACCCCGACGCCCCCGCCAGACCCCTGGGAGCACCCAGGTGACCCGAGCTGCTCCCAGCTCCTCCTCTTTGCGTCCTTTAGCTACCACAAAGCTGCTCCGGGGATGTCCCTCTCTGGGCAGCAGCCCCAGGTGTGGGAAACCTCCCGGCAGGAAGAAAAGCTTTTCCCAGGAATTCTCTGCAGAAGAAACGCGAGCGAAATGATGTCCAGGCTGGTGGGCGGAGGGGGAAGAGCCCTGCCTCCCACGGAGAGGAATCAGCGATATCGGGATCCTCCCTCGGCGAGGAGGCTTTGGAGTGGGTCCCGTGGGAGCTTGAGTAAAGAAAACAGCTCCGTGGTGAAAGGAGATGGGGATTTTTGGGGGATGGAGATGGGGAATTACACGTGGGGAGAGCGGAGTTTAGCAGGAGCTGCGGCGAGGGAAGGAAAATGCTGGGACAGGGCATGGATTTCTCCTCCAAGAGGGATGGAGAGGGATTATTTACAAGTGCCAGGACACAGGGAATGGCTTCCCACTGCCAGAGGGCAGGGCTGGATGGGATATTGGGAAGGAATTGTTCCCTGGGAGGGTGGGCAGGCCCTGGCACAGGGTGCCCAGAGCAGCTGTGGCTGCCCCTGGATCCCTGGCAGTGCCCAAGGCCAGGCTGGATGGGGCTTGGAGCAGCCTGGGACAGTGGGAGGTGTCCCTGCCCTTGGCAGGGGTGGGATGGGATGAGCTTTAAGGCCCCTTCCCACCCAAACCATTCTGTGATCCTGAGATTCCATGACCTCTGCTTGCCATTTGAAACTGGAGCAAGGATTTCCCCCATGTCCCTGCCCGAGGATGGGATCTGCGGCGCATTTGGCGTCCCCTCATCCCCCACTCCGGCTGCACCCGCTGCCGGGTCATTTGTTGAGCCAGAGGCTCTGCGTGTGCTGCCTTCTCTCCTCCCCTTCCCCAGGTGTTCAGGTGTCCCTGTGCCCCTCCCTGCCCCTCCCTGTGCCTGTCCCTGCCCCTCCCTGCCCTCTGGCAGGTCAGCAGCTGAGAGTTTCCCCCCCCTTGCAGCCGCTCACCCCGCTCAGCCCCGTGTCACCGACACCGGCACTCGTCACCTCCGATCGTGGCCCCGGCGCGTCACCCCGGCCCAGGGGGAGCCCGGCGAGCTGCGGAGGCGGCCAGGCAGAAATCAGAGCAGATGTCAGCCCTCCCTCCGCGTGTTTCCAGCGGGGAACATCACCTGGCGTCACCGGGGACGCGGGCGCCGCAGAGTGACCCCCTCCCGGAGCGTCCCCGAGCCTCGGCCGGGGCAGAACTGTGGCATTGCCACCACCCTGGCACTCGGGAGGGAAGACTCCTTTCTCCAGAGCGTAAAAGCACCTGAGAGCAGTGCCCAGCCTGGTCTGCGTGGTCCTGAGGAGATGGAATTGCTGTGAACTCCCCACACAGAGCTCGGCTCCTTCACTGTCCCCAGAGCTTGGGAGAGTTTTCCGTCACCAGCTCGCTCCTGGATGTCTCTGTCGCTCAGAGGCAGGGACACCTCCCACTGTCCCAGGCTGCTCCCAGCCCCTTGGGCACTGCCAGGGATCCAGGGGCAGCCACAGCTGCGCTGGGCACCCTGTGCCAGGGCCTGCCCACCCTCCCAGGGAACAATTCCTTCCCAATATCCCATCTATCCCTGCCCTCTGGCAGTGGGAAGCCATTCCCTGTGTCCTGTCCCTCCATCCCTTGTCCCCAGTCCCTCTCCAGCTCTCCTGGAGCCCCTTTAGGCTCTGGAAGGGGCTCTGAGGTGTCCCTGGAGCCTTCCCTTCTCCAGGTGAGCACCCCCAGCTCTCCCAGCCCGGCTCCAGAGGGGCTCCAGCCTGCCTGGAGCCTCCTCTGGATTTGCCCCAGCAGCTCCAGGTCCTTCCCGCGCTGGGACCCCCAGAGCTGGAGCTGGGGTCTCACAGGACAGAGTAGAGGGGGACAATCCCCTCCCTCGGGGGAGCCGTTGGCTCTGCTCCGCATTCCAGCGGGAACCCGCGGCTCTCCGGGACTCCGGGAGGAGCGAGGAGGGGCCGGGAAGGGTGGGAAGGCCGGGCCCGTGCCGAGGGTGATTGAAGGCTGAGTGTGGGATGATACAGAACAATATCAGCGAGCGGTTTTAGTGTCAGCAGTCTTCAAACTCGCTGTCAAAAGGAACATTTAAACGATTTTCCTGCTCCTCCGACGCGGCCGGGTTATATTTATATCCGGAGAAAACTGGTGCTATAAATGTCAGGTTTGGAGAAGGGCTGGCTGCATCCATCAGAGCGGGAATTAGGGAGGAGGGAGGGATGACGGATCGTTGCCAGCCGACGGACCTGTCTGCACAGAACGTCCCCGAGGGCTGCTCCGCGGCAGGGAACGTCCCAGCCCGGGAACGTGCCGGTGTTTGGGATCTCCTGTGTTTGGGGGGACGGCAGGAAAGGCCCTGAGCCGGCCAGAGCTTGGAGCTGGAGGTGCTGGAGGTGTTCAGAGCCAGATTTTAGCCAAAAACTGGGGAACTGTAAAAAACGGGGAGAGTTCTCTTCTGCTGGAGGGAGAATAAAAATAAAAGACGTTGTGAAGAATCCTTGCACTTCCCACCGTCCGGAGGCTCCAGGTTTTCTCCCAGGCTGCTTCTCTGGGTAGTTCCCAGTTTCCAGGCACTGTCTGTGGTGTTTTTTCCCTGTCTCCAGCCTGGCTGGGAATCTGCTCCCTGTCCTTCCTCACCTCACTGCCCTTGGCCTGGCACTGCCCCTTGGAAAGCCCCGGGAATCCCGGTGTTCCTGCTGCCATCCCTGCAGCCGAAAGCGGAACCTGGTCCCTCTCCATCCCAGGGGATTCCATCCCTTTGGATCTCTGCGGGAAGTTCCCATTCGGGCTCCCAGCCCTGCCCGGGCTGGCAGGATTCCCAAAGTCCTGGTGGGCACTGGCAGCACCTGGTCCTAAATTATCCCGTCTCAGGAGCCTCCCTTCTCCACCCAGCTCCGTCAGAGCCGGATTCCTGTTTCCCCAAGAGCGGGGGAAGGTGGGAGACGCCAGGGAATCTGTCAGAAATGGGGGATATCGGGAGCTGGAGCAGCACAGGAGCTGCAGATGTTGGGAGGGCGGAGAGGCAGCACTTGGACTCCAGGAATCCCTCCAGGAACGGCCTGGCAGCTGCTTTGGGGGGATCCCGAGCGAGCAGAGGGTGCGAGGAGTGGGGGTGTGTGGGGAGGTGAGACACGCACGGGGAATTTCCAGAGCTCTGCAGATTCCCGGGGTGGCTGCGGGAAGCCAGAAAGTCCTTTAGGGTCTCTCAGGTAATGAGGGGTGATCCTGCGGGAATTGGCCGTCCTGGAGCGGAGCCTGTTGGGAAGGACAGCCTGCGGCCCGGCGTGGACACCCCTCCGAGGGAAAGGTCGGGTGCTTTTACCCCAAGGCCTTTTCCCAGCCCTGTCCTGATTTCCTCAGGACGAGGCTTTGCAGCAGAGCCCAGAACCCGGGATTCCGTCCCGCCCGGAGCTGGGAGGGCACCTCCGGGAGGCGCAAACCTTGGAATTTGAGCACTGAGGGAGCTCAGGTCTCACTGGTGACATCAGGAGGTGGGGACACCCCACATCCGATGTCACCACCCCACATCCGATGTTGCCACCCCACCCTGGGCCAGCACAGACCCTCCCGCGTGGCTCAGCTGCTCCAAGCACGCCACGGAATTTGCTTTTCCCCGGCAAACTTCCAGCCCTATCCCATCCTGCCTGCCCTTTTCCAGCCGGGATGAGGTTGGAATGAACGGCCCGGGGGTTGCTGGTGCCGATCTGACAGAAATATGATCACGTTTTCGAACAAAACACAGGGCAAACGGGCGCGGGCAGGTGAAGCAGCAGCACAGGGCTCCCGACTCGCTGAAATCCCGTTAATTGCTGGGCGGAAAACACAAATAAACACGGGAAAAGCACTGACATTCCCAAGAACCTTCCACGAATCAGCGGGAAATGGTTCCCAGCTCGGCTCGCGGGTGCCGCTGACGAGTCCAGGAGCAGGGAAGGGTCAGCACCGGGGGCGGGGAGGGGGCTCCCGTGGCAGAGGAACAGGAGCCTGAGCGTGCCCCGAGCCGCCCCCAGCTCTGCCTCCCCATCCCTCCCTCCACGGACGCCCTGGTGCCTCCTGCTCCGAGCCACCTGCCCCTACAAAACGCTCCGGGATTGGAGCCTGGGCAATCCCTGGAGCTGTGGGAAGGGAAAAAGTAAGGGCTGGGAGCTCCTTTGGGGAGCACCAGATTTCTGCCTGGGGGAATCACCTCTGCCCACGTCCCGGGAATCCCAGCTGGATCCTGGCCGTGCTGGGGTGGAGCAGCCCCGCTCCCATCGCATCCCTGCTGCTTATGCACCCCGCAAAGTGAGCATGGGGAAATGAGGGATTGGGATCCCGGAATCCCAGAGTGCTTTGGGTTGGGAAAAGCCCATTCAATTCCAACCCCTGCCGTGGGCAGGGACACCTCCCACTGCCCCAGCTGGGAGATGGAGCAGGAGGGAAAAGGGATCTGAGGCGGGGTCTGGGTCCTGCCCGTGCCCCAGCCTTGGCAGGGGGAGTTTCTCCGTGGGATTTGGGATTTGGCACATGCTCCTTCTTCTTCTGCTTCCTCCTCCCAGATCGGGAGGTTTTTGGGGCCTCCCTTCTGTGGTGCTGCTGAGGAAGGTGGAGGACAGGGATGGAGGATGAGGATGGAGGATGGGGATGGAGCACAGGGATGGAGGACAGGGATGAGGGACAGGGATGAGGGACAGGGATGAAGGACAGAGATGAGGGACAGGGATGAGGGATGAGGATGGAAGACAGGGATGGAGGACAGGGATGAGGGACAGGGATGAGGGACAAGAATGGAGGACAGGGATGAGGGACAGGGATGGAGGATGAGGATGGAGGACAGGGATGAGGGACAGGGATGAAGGATGAGGATGGGGGACAGGGATGGAGGATGAGGATGAAGGATGAGGATGGAGGACAGGGATGAAGGACAAGGATGAGGGACAGGGATGAAGGACAGGGATGAGGGACAGGCTGGGTGCCACAGGAACCCTTTCCAACAGGGAACAGGAATAAAGATCAGGCAAACAGACACCAGGATCCCCCCCAGTCATCCCATGCTCCTGCAAACCGCAGCTCGGGGATTCCCAGACCAGGCATCATTAGCGCGTTGCTAATCACCCTCCTGGGCTCCTCTCCACCCCGCGTGCCCCTGATCCCGGGGGTTTTTAACCCACCTGTGTCCCCGCACCCCTCGCCCTTCCCCTGGGCACAGCAGCGAGCTCAGGAGAGCCCGGCTCTGCTTTCCTGCGGCGCCGCGGAATCCGAGACGGCACCGAGAAGGGCGAAGGATTCCTGGAGCCTGGGAGCGTTTGATGGCATCAGATAGTGCTGAGGGTGGAGAGGGAGGCTGGAAACCAGACCCTGGAGGTGGCTGCCAGGGTCAGGTTTCTGCAGGAAAAGCGGAGGAATTGTCGCTGTCCCTTCAGGACACGCGGCTCCCGCGAAGGGGGGGAAGGACCACCCTGCCCTTCCCAGCTCTCCGGACACTGCCCGGGCACTGGGATATTCCCGGCAGCGTTTCCCGCACCTCCACCCGGCCGTGCTCCTCCCGGGCTCGGTTTGTGGTGTTCCCAGCCATCCCAAGCGCCCCACCAGCACCGGGAGCTGCGGGGCATCCCAGTCCCAGTGCTGTGGGAAGAACAGGCTCCCCGGAGCTCCGTGGGGCTCTGGGCTCACCCACATCCCTTCGCTCCAGAGCGGCAGGGGAAGCTCAGCCCGGGTCCCCGCTCACGGCCCAGCTCCCAAGGGGCTGCTGGAGGCATCCAGGATGGGATCCCACGGGATTTTCTTCTTCGGCTGCTGGAACTTCGTCCTGTTCGCGGGGCTTTTGCCTTCCCAGTGCCACGGAGAGCCCGGGCACCCCCGGCCATGCCGGGGCCGCCAGCCTCAGCACGGGAATGCCGCAGGGATTAGCGCTTCCCCTGACCTGAGCCGCTCACCGAGTCTTGTTTTTGTTCGGGCGAGAATGGATTAGGGACTCCTATTTCTTGGTTGTAATCCTATTTCGGGAGATACTCAGAATCCCTCCTGGGCAGGGAGGACCTGCCTCCAGCTCCTTTCCCAGCTGGTATCCCTGGCACCTCTGCCCTTCCCGGGGCTTCTGGCACCCGCAGGTACAGCCCACAGATGGGAACGCCCTCCCTTCCCCGGGAACTGCACTGGGAGAAGCCTTCCCATACCACGGCTCGGCTCCGCTGGACTTTTATTTCAGGGTCTCGTTCTGACCCGTGTCCAGTCTGAGCAAGGAATGCTGCTCTTGCCTCCACTGAGGTACCTCCCACCTTCCCAAAGCCTCCTGGATTCGGGGATTTTCATCTCCTTGCCAGTCCCTCAGTGCTCTGTCCCAGTCCTTCCCTTCCCGCAGCTGAAACATCAGAGGAGCGGAGCTGGAGCGCATCCCCCACCCCTCTCTGCTCTCTCCCCATCCCTCCCCACCTTTCTCCGACCTTTTGCCCCAAGTTTCCCTCCCCGTGCCTTCCCTGGCGTGCTGGTTTCTGGAAGGGCTCACATTTCCTGTCATCTGCTCTTTCCAGAGGGCTGGAAAAATTGGGAAATTAGAATGTCTTGTCAGCCGCAGGAGAAACCACAGCATTGCTGGGATTGCAGAGCGTTCCGCGGGGAGTAGCAGCGATCCCAGGGCTGTCCCACAAAACCTTTCCTGGCCTTTCCTTGCTCAGGGCTGGGACCCGCAGCTCCAGGGAGGGGTGAGGAGCTCTGGACACCTCTTTCCATGGAATTCCCTTGTTCTTTTTTTAGGCAGAGAGGGATTACTGCCATTGTTAATCTGTGGGAAGGGGTGTTTATCCATGGGAAGGAGTGTTTATCCACGGGAAGGAGTGTTTTCCAGAGCTTTCCCCTCAGTGCAGCTGACTCGGTAATGTTCTGGTGCCCGTTCAGGCGGGGACACTCCGGGACGTTCCCAGAAAAATGAGTTAAAGCCTTCCCACATCCAAAAGTCCTGGTGGTCCTGAGAACGCGCCAGAAATCCCTGGATGCAGGGCAGTTCCATGCTGAGACTGAGAAGCCCTGCGGAGATGCGGGATCACAGGATTCAGACCCCTCTGCTGGGATTTGCTTGAACTCCCGTTGAGGCCCCAGAGCTGCCCCAAAGCCTGGGAGTTTTCCCCCAGCCGCAAAGCCCGGCGGATCTTCCCGGCTGCTCCGGGAAACCTCATTTTCCATCTGCCTGGCAGCTGGGAGTGTCCCGGCGCGGGGCAGGGAACGCTGAGCCTTTGCAAAGCGCGGTGGCTCCGTTCCTGAATCCCATAAATCTCCCTCCGGGCTCCCGGGCAGGTGTGAAATACAGGATGCTCCTCGCGTGTCCCGGAGCTGGGCAGGATTTACTCCGCGCCGGGCTCTGGATGCACATTTCTTATCTCAGCCCCGAGATTTATGGAGTCCCTGAGATTTATTCCGCCTGTAAAACGCTGTTAAATGCGGGGCTGGGCTGTGCAATGGCCATTGTTTGGGAATGCTTTGTGTCCGCTGGCAGAAGAACGGGCACGGCTCTCCCCGAGCGGCTGCCAGGTGGGGAGAGGCACGGGAGGGATGCGAGGAGCCAAATGCTGCTGCCAGAGGGGGCGGAGAGCGGCCGGGATGCACCAGCACCCCATCCTGGTCCTGCCGAGGAGGGATGTGGGCAAGGGGGGTGTCCGAGGAAAGGGGGAAGCACGGAGAGGGTGAGGGGATGGTGAAAATTCTGGTCCTGGGGCTGCTGGAGCTGCACCTCCACCCCTCCCTGCTCCTGCTGGAAGGGACACTTGGGCAAGGGGATAACGAGCCAAAAAATGGGGAATTCTGTGGAAAAGGGATGGTGAGGACCTCGGCCCTGGGCTGCACCTCCATCCCACCCTGCTCCTCCTGAAGGGGACACTTGGACAAGGGGATGCTGAGCAAGAGAGGCCAAAAAATGGGGAATTCTGGGGAAAAGGGATGGAGGCAGCGAGGGGCTGGTGAAAATCTCAGTCCTGTAGTGCTGGGGCTGTGCCACCACCCTGCTCCTGCTGAAAGGGACACTTGGGGGAAGGGATACAGAGCCAGGAAATGGGGAATTCTGGGGAAAAGGGATGGAGGGAGCGAGGGGCTGGTGAAAATCACGGTCCTGGTGGTGCTGGAGCTGCACCATCACCCTGCTCCTGCTGAAAGGGACACTTGGACAAGGGGATACCAGGCAGGCCAAAAAATGGGGAATTCTGGGGAAAAGGGATGGAGGGAGCGAGGGGCTGGTGAAAATCACGGTCCTGGTGGTGCTGGGGATGCACGCCCATCCCGCCTGCTCCTGCTGCAGAGGGCACTTGGGCGAGGGGATACCGAGCCCGGAAATGGGGAATTCTGTGGGAAAGGGTTGGAGGGAGCGAGGAACCCAGCCCGGCGCTGCATCAGCTCAGTTCTGCCGCGCAGCACCCACTCAGGGGAGGATTCCCGTGCAGGACGAGGGCAGAGGGGCGGCGGGAAGAGCTTCCCGAGGCCCGGCTGCGGCCACCCCGCTCCCCGGGCGGGGCTCGGTCCCTGCCGGGCTCGGCGCTGGCTGGGGGAGGCGGCGCCGGCGGCAGAAAAGGCTCTTTTGATGGAAACGAAAATGTTCGCTTTTGAAAAAACCTGGAGTCGGGGAACGAGCCCGGGGGTTACCATGGAAACCCAGGGCTGAGCCGTGCCGCAGCAGGAGCCGCAGCCACGGTGGCCGCCAGGGCTCGGGGACACCCCGGGGCTCGCCGGCACGGCCGGGCGCGTCCCGGGAGAGCAACCGCGCGTCCCAGCAGCGCCGGGAAAAGGGCTCGGCCGCCGGGAAGGGCTTGGTCCGCGCCGCTGGGGAGCGGGCTGGAGGCAGAACCCGGCCGTGCTCAGCAGAGCAGGGGCCACCAGCCCGGCGTAAACAAATCCTGCGGAGTGACAGCAGCGGGAGCCGCGGCGCCGATTGGCTCCCGCTCCTATCTCCGGGAAGATCGATAGAACAAATTAGAGCGCGCGGAACAATGCGGGAGGGAGCCCTGCAAACCCCAATCACCCCAGAGCTAATTAATGTGTTTTTAAACAAACACAGTGGCAGCGCTTCAAACGGCGCTGAGGCGGCCGCAGAAGTTTCGCGAGGGCGGCGGAGCGATTCCTTAGCCCGGGGGCGATGGGGTGGGAAGGATCCCGAAAGAAGAGTGAGGAGGGAAAGCAATTGCTCGGTCCGAGCGCGGCTGGGGGAACAGCGGGAGCTCTTCCCAGCGCGCAGCACGGGGACTGTGCTCCCCCAGCATCCCGCGGGGCTGCGGATCGATAGTCCCGGAGAAAAACAGGGAACGGGGAAGAAAAGGAGGAAAACGCACCGCGGCGGCTCGCCCAGCCCTTCTAGGGAGAAGCAGACAAAGGGATGCAAAGCCCGACCTTCCTGAAAGGACCGTGACCCGGAAAGCTGACCCCTGAACAAAACGGGATCCTTGGGAAAACAATGGCACTGGAACACGGCGCTGGCGGCTCCCGGGACCGCCTGACAATGCGGGAGCGTTATCCCAGGAGGGGCTGAGGAAAACACAGGAAGCCCGGTACCCCGCGCACCTCCAGGACATCGTCCTGCCCGGCCAGCTGGACACAGCCCGGGCAGCAGCTGCAACCCACCCCCACCCACCAGCCACAGCACCGGGGAACATTCCAGCACCAGGAGCGCAATCCATTAAAGCCCAATTGGATCCTCCCTGGGAAGAGCCAGCCACCACATCTCCAGATGTTCAATTACGCACCGAGGGAGGTGTTTCGCACCGAGGGAGATGGAAAAGAAAAAAGCTGCGTGAAGGAATTGGGAGAAAATCATCTGACAACCCTGAATCCGTGCGTGGATCCATCAGGCTCGGGATAAAAATAAAGAGGCTGAACCCAGGCCCGGGGTGAGCGTGGAGCAGGCACCAGGAGCCGGGCATTGCACAGGAAACACTCCCTGTGGATCCTGGAAAGCTTCCAGGCTCACAGTAGCCTAAAGGGGCTCCAGGAGAGCTGGAGAGGCAGAGATAGATGGGATGTTGGGAAGGTATTCCTGGCTGTGAGGGTGGGCAGGCCCTGGCACAGGGTGCCCAGAGCAGCTGTGGCTGCCCCTGGATCCCTGGCAGTGCCCAAGGCCAGGCTGGACACTGGGGCTGGGAGCAGCCTGGGACAGTGGGAGGTGTCCCTGCCCACGGCACGGGTGGCACTGGATGGGATTTAAGGTCCCTTCCCACCCAAACCATTCCGTGATCCTGTGATTTCCCCAGGCTTCCCTGGCTCCCGCCACGTGATTCACAGACAATTCCCACGAGGATTGTTGTGTTTTTTGCTCAGTCCAACTTGGCACATTTTTCTCCCGAGAATTTGTCAAGGCTTTTAGCACTGCCACACTTCTCCAGGCTGAGGGGGGAGTCTGCGGCTGGGGAAGGAGGATCCTGGAACTGCCCTGTGCCGGTGGCCCAGGCCCTCAGCCAAAGTGTGGAGATGGCAGCTGAGCCCCTGCTGGGAGTCCTCTGTCCCTCCTTAGCCCAGCAGGGCCTTCTTTATCCCTGGAAATGCAGCTGGAGGATCTCCAGGAGGGATTTCACTGCCCAGTGATGGGGGACTGGGTTGGATGGGCCCCAGTCCTTCAGCCTGGATGTGACGGGACACGGGGAATGCTGGATCCAGCCCCAGGGATGTGATGGGACATGGGGAATGCTGGATCCAGCCCCAGGGATGTGATGGGACATGGGGAATGCTGGATCCAGCCCCAGGGATGTGATGGGACATGGGGAATGCTGGATCCAGCCCCAGGGATGTGATGGGACATGGGGAATGCTGGATCCAGCCCCAGGGATGTGATGGGACATGGGGAATGCTGGATCCAGCCCCAGGGATGTGATGGGACATGGGGAATGCTGGATCCAGCTCCAATCCTGCAGCCTAAGCCCGAAGTCCCCTGGGGTCAGTCCCTACTCAAACAGGGCCAGTGCTGGAGGCACCTCTTGACTCTCCTTCCCTCCTGATGGTCCTTGCCGGGTGCAGGGGACTGCCCAGTCCCCAGAAATCCCAATTTGCGGTCATGCACCCAATTCCCGGTGCATGGGACCACCCAAGCCCCGGAAATCCCATTTTTGGGTCATGCCCCCACTTCCGAGCTCCCTGCCAGGACACCAAGGATAAGCTCCCAGCTCCAGGCGCTGCCAGCACAGGCACACAGCACACGCCCACCCCCAATCTCGGTGCAGCTTCTCCTCGCTCCCAAATCCGCCGGTCCCAGCCAGGCCGGGGTCCCCATCCCGCTCGGGATCGGATCCACAGGGGTGGGAGCACCGGGAAGAGGCGGCCCCAGGCAGGCCTCAGGGGGAGGTGTCACACCTCGGGCACGCCAGGCTCGCTCCTGCGCGATCCCGAGGAGCTGTCCGGCCTTAAGGAGAGCCAGCGCCGCGCTCCCGCTGCCGTGGATTAGGGGGGTTTTAGCCGGCTGCTCCCTGTTCGGGATAACTGACGGGAACAGGCCGGGAGGGAGGCAGCAGGAAGCCCCGGGAAGGAGGATTTGTGCTCTGGCTGCTGTGGGGGAGTGCGCTCCCACGCTGTTCCTCGCCACCTTTCTCAGCGTCTTGTTCATCTCCTTCCCCCCTGCTCCGGCAGGAAGCACCTGGGGCCTGGATTACCTGGGGCAGTTCCGTGCCGTGACAAAGCTCTGGAAGGAGCAGGAAGGAAGCAGCACAATGGCCCGGGGCCGGAGGAAGGGTCCGTGCAGGAAGGGACCCCTCCCTCCTTCCCATCCCTCCCGTGCCTGGGGACCTTCCCCAAGCATCCCTTCCCTTGGAGCCCTTCCCTTCCCAGCTGGCCCCGCTGGAGGAGGGGGAGCTGAACCTCATCTCCTCATTTCCTCACTTCCCCGTGCTCCAGGTGCTGCGGGATTCCAGCCCCGGAAGCACAGGTGAGCAGCCCAGCCTCGGGGCTCCCCAGGGAGATGCCGTTCCACGAGCTGATCCTGCAGGAAGCTCCTTGGCAGGGGTTGGGAGAGACCCAGGAGCCCTGGGCGGGCTGCGTGGGGCGTGGCAGCGCCGTGCAGGTGGCACTGTCCCCTCCGTGCCACTCCGCCCTGAAGGGTGACGAGGGGGAAGCACAAGGCAGGATAAGCGCCAGGGGAGGTTTGGATTGGATGTTGGGAAAAATTCCTTCTCCAGAAGGTTTGGAACGGGCTGCCCGGGGATTTAAAAGCCGTGCGGATGTGGCACTTGGGGACGTGGCCAGAGGTGGGGGAGTGGTTGGATTTGTTGATCCCGAAGGTTTTTCCAGCCTAACCAACTTCGTGTCCCCCTGTGCAGCCAGGCTGGACCCCCCCCCTCCCTCCCGCAGCCCTGGTGGGCACCGCGGTCCCCACGTCCCTGCCGGTGTCCCTTCCCAGGTGGCCTCTTCCCCGTGCTCCACCTCATCCTCCCCCTTCTGTTCCTCCCTCTCCCTCCCTGTCCTCATCCACGCGGACCCGCAGGGCTCCCTCTGCCTCCGAGCCACCCCCGGGGCCTCTCCCTCTGCTCTGCTCAGGTCCTTGCTCCTCAAATTTCCTCTTCAACACTGGCAGCGCTCCGGGTAGGGATCCTGCTCACCTCCGCCCAGGCTCCCTCCTTCCCTGCCCCCCCTCGGCCTCCCAGGCGCTGCAGAGGTGGGAATTCAGGTGTTTGCCTGGATGGCTCCCGGCAAGGAGGCACCAAACGGGAACGGGGCACAAAAGGCACCTGGGGGGAAAAGAAAAGCTCCCGATGCATTGCTGAGAGGGCTGAGGGGGGGACAGAGCCTGGCTGAGTGCGAGGAAGGAGCAGCGGGATTCCAGCGGGATTCCAGCGGGATTCTCCCGCTCCGCGGCGGCACAAGCAGGCGGTGGGAAGCGATGGATCCAGGGGTGGCCTGCCAGGATCCGTGCGAGCAGCGCCTGCCCCGGCCTGCCCCTGCCTCGGGACGCAGAGGCAGCCAGTGGCGGAGCAGAGCGGCTGCTGCTGCGTGTGGGAATCTCCGATTGCTTCCTGAAGCGTGCTCGGATAAACGGCACCGTGGGAATTCAGGGCGGGAAGCCGGGGACGAGCTCAGCGCGGCTCTCAAAGGCTGGGCTTTGCTGGGACGGGCGCTGGAGGACTCCAAGGACGTGTCATGATCCTCTGAGGAGAGCCATCGGATATTTGCCGGGATTTGTCCGTCCCTTCCGCCCCGCGCTCCCCGGGGACAGCTCTGGCTGCTGGTTCCCGTTCGGAGCCGGAGCAGAGGGCGAGCCGGGAGCTCGCACGGATCAAACCCCGCCGCGCTGCCCCCGAGCCTGTGCCGGGGAAGGACGGCAGTGCCAGCTGCCCCTCCTGCCCCGTCACGCCTCGCTGGGGTTTAGAATCCGAAATCCTGAGTGCTCACATCCGATTCCTCCAGCAGCGCCCGGAGCCTGCGGAAAGGACTCTTCCAGTGAAGCGTCCAACGCTCCGAGCTACTCGGCCTCAGCAGAGGTCACTTCATTCCAGGACATCTGGCCCTGTCCTCAACCTCCTCCAGCCCGGTGCCACCCCCAGCCCCTTCCCAGCCCTGCTTCCCACCCTCTCCTCCCCTCCCTTCGCTCCTGGATGGACCAGCTGCTCCTCCCCCCCGCTCCCACAGCCTCCCCCACAGCCTGCTCTGACATCCGAGCGTTATTTCATGTCTGTTTTGCTTCTCGGGAACGCAGTTTGGTGGCTGGAGATGGGGAGGGAACCACGTGAGCAGCAGCAGCAGCAGCAGCAGCAGCATCCCCACGGATCCCTGGCAGGCGCTCAGCCCTTCCCTGGCGCTCCAGGGAGCCAGAGGCATCCAGGCCTTGGAGCACCCTGCCTTCCAAGGGTTAATGCCTGCTGCAGAGTCTCTGGTTCCTCCCACACGGCATTTCCCGTCCTTCTGCCTGGACAGCGCTTGGGGAGTGGAGTGGGCACCCCCGAGCCCCTCATCCCGCTGTCCGTGAGCTCAGGACCGGGGACGGGGAGCAGAGGGAGGAGCAGAGCATCGCTTTCCCCGCTCCAGGAGCCCTGAACGCGCGGGCAGATTAATTTAGCGTGAACGGAACGCTCCTGCAACACAAATGCCCTGCAGCGACAGGGCCCGGGCGCTGCTCCGAGGCTGGGATTTGTTCGGGAATGCTGGGAATGCTCAGTGGGAATGCTGAGGCCGAGCGGCGCTGCCCCGGCTTTGGGTGCTGAAGCGGCCCGGAGCCGTGCCTGGGAAGCAGCAGGGATGGAGGAGGCAGGAAGGGTCACCCAGGGAGCCTGGGAGAGGGGCTGCGGGCGGTCCCTGGTGGGAGCAGAGCACGGAAATGGGAGGAAGGAGGCGAGGGATGCTGCCAAGAGCTGTCCCAGCATCCCCGACACGGGGCGGAGGGGACAAATCCCTGCGGGATCCAGGCTGGGGGCGGGAGGGGCAGGGTGCGGGCTCTGCCCCAGGGACAGCGCCCAGCCTCACCCTGCCCAGGGCACAGCCAGCTCCGAGGGGTGCAGAGCAGCGTGAAAATCTCACTTGCACCATAAAATCATCCTCCCACCGCGCGGGGCAAGGCGGGCTCCGGGCAGGGACAAGGCAAGGATGTGACAGCGAGAAAACAGCGCTGCAAACCAGCGGCGGCGGCTTCCAGCCCGGAATCCGAGCGGGATCAGCCCGGAATCCGACCGGGGTCCAGCCCGGGCAGTTTCAGCAGCAGCGCCAGGGGCAGGGAACGGGGCTGAGCCGCTGCCGGGTTTGCTGGGTGAAGCGAGCGCTGCAGCGGCTGGAAAGGTTCCCTGCAGGTCCAGGCGTGCGAGAGAGACGAACTGACAGTCTGGGAGAGCTGGGGGTGTCCAGCCCGGGGAAGGGAAGGATCCCGGAAGACCTCAGAGCCTCTTCCAGGGCTTGAAGGGGCTCCAGGAGAGCTGGAGAGGGACTGGGGACAAGGGATGGAGGGACAGGACACAGGGAGTGGCTTCCCACTGCCAGAGGGCAGGGATGGATGGGATATTGGGAAGGAATTGTTCCCTGGGAGGGTGGGCAGGCCCTGGCACAGGGTGCCCAGAGCAGCTGTGGNAATCGTCTCTCTCCATGTTTCCTGCAGCTCCCTCAGGCCCTGCAAGGCCACACTGAGGTCACCCCAGAGCTTCTCCTCTCCAGGCTGAACAATCCCAGCTCTCCCAGCCTTTCCTCCCAGCAGAGCTGCTCCATCCCTCTGCTCATCCTGGTGCCTCCTCTGGCCCGGCTCCAGCAGCTCCAGGTCCCTCCTGTGCCGGGCCCCGGGGCTGGGGCAGCTCTGCAGGGTGTCACCTGAGCAGGACAGACTTTATCAAGATCCCCTCTCTTCTCCAGGCTGAACAGGTTCCTCGAGCCGCTCCTCAGCACAGAGATGCTCCACACCATTTTCATTCCCATTTTTCCTGTTGCCCAGGAGAGGAATTTCCTTTTTGACCCATCACAAGTTCATTTCCCAGCGAGTCTCTGATGAGGGACGTTGCCCGAAAGCCTTTTGAAAATCCCGGCCGATCCTCCTGAGCAGCTCCCCCTGCGCCCATGCTGATCCCTTCAGTGAACATCCACGGATTCCTGATGCACAGTTTCCTTCCCCACACACTGAAGGAACATTTTCCTGTTAGAACCCATTTATCCAGGTACCCAGCAGCTCCATTGCCATTTTCCTGACACAAACTCTGACCCACCACTCTGGGAGACTCCACATCCCATTTAATCCTTAAATACAACCCCACACGACCCCCTCGGGCCATGTTTGATCCTTTCCCTCACTTGGCCACCGAGCCCATTTCCAGCACTAGGTTTTACATCAGGAGATGGGGAAATATCACCTTTTCTTTCTGTTCCATTTCTTTTTGGGTGAATCTCCCCGGTTCTGGCAATTAGTTCCTATTCACGCCATCCATTTGCTCTAAATTCCCTCTCCTAATGGCACTTCCACCTGAATCAATTCCTCTGATTCCCTGATATCCCCCTGCAGGGGTGCCTGAGGCCCAGCCCGCCTTGGGGACCCCACCAGCCCCATTTTCCCCCCCTCTTTCCCCTCTCTTTTTAATTCCCTTCCCGACTCTCCCGCTGAGTTCTCCCCCTCCCTCTCTCCCTGGGCCTGGGTTTGTCTCCTGCCAGCCCCGGCGTTTTCCCGGGATTTACAGCCTGGCTGTGCTCTCAATTAGCAGATTCTCAATTAGCAGGTTCCTTCCAGCTTTTGTGGCTTCCAAGTCACAACATTTTCGAGGCTGTGGCAACAGTTTGGAGACTGCGCACGGAAAACAGGTATTAAAACAGGCATTAACTGCGCCGAGATCTCCTCAGCCTCGGAATTCCCAGCTCCTGGGAAGGCTCCACAAGCCTTGGAGGCAGATGTGGCTTCAGACCACGCTCCCTAAATTACCTTTCCTGGAGCATCCCAGGGAACGGAATCCTTCCTGCCTTTCGGCCCCTGCCTTGGATGCTCCTCTTGCATCCAGCTGGAAACAAATGTCCTTCCAACCCCGCCCCTGATTTTCCCTCTTCCTGCCTCCAGCTCCTCGGGAGCTGGGCAAGGCTGGAGAGCCCTCCCTGCTCAGATTCACCCCTTTCCCAGGACAAATCCCTGGAGGCCGCCCGGCCGCCTGCGGAGCTGGAATAAAACATCCTGGAGCAAGGGATGGCTCCCAGAGGGGAAATTTGGGATGTCAGGCTGGAATTCTTGGCATCCAGGACCCTCTTTCCCAGCCTCCCAGGGGGGCTCTGCTGGGATGGTTCCGGGTGTGATCCCTGGGCTGGAACATCAGGGCATTCACTGGGCTGCTGGGGGGAGGGTTGGCTTGGAAAGGCATCCCTGGGGCTCTCCCACTCCGGGAACTGACCTTGGAAAGGCATCCCTGGGGCTCTCCCGCTCCGGGAACTGACCTTGGAAAGCCACCCTGGGGCTCTCCCGCTCCGGGAATTTGGTGCTGACTGTGCCCAGAGCTCTGGATCTCCCTGCAGCCTCTGCTGGGGTCTCTCCCGAGCTGCCGGGCCGATCCTGACCGCAGCTCTGCTCCCGCTGCCTCTCCCCTCTCTCCCTGCCCGGCTTTGTTAGTTCGGGAAATGAAGCCGAACATCCCTTAGGAAAAGCCTGGAAACTCTGCCTGACTCGCTCGGCTTCCCCCGCTGGAGACGGGGCTGGCGAGGCGGGGCGAGGCTCGATGGAGCATTTCGGGAGGCAGGAGATAAATGCCGGGGAAGATAAGAGGGAGCTGTTCGCTGGGGTGGGAAGAGCCGCTTGCGAGAGTCCATTCACACCTGAGCGAGGCTGGGATTGCTGGAACCGCTCCTGACCCTGGAATTGCAAAGCAAACAGGGTGGAAAGGCTGGGAAGCAGCAGAGGCTCGGCCAAGCCTGGCCCTGGGAGGACAGGTGGCTCAAGCAGTGACCGCGAGAAATCCTCCCCTTCTCCCTTCAAGCTCCACTTAACGCCAAGCAGGACAAAATTCAGGAGCTGTGACCCACGGCAAAGCCAAGGCCAATTAATCCCGAGGTCGTAAATACAATTAGGGAAACATCCTTGGACGCGATTCCTGAGGAGAGGGGGTCAGGACATCCCAGAAATGGGAATTCCCTCCTTGGCACCGGTGACGGGAGCACCGGGCTGGAGCTGGCGGCCCTGCCGAAGCCATTTGGACATCAGGAATGCGAGGGAACGTCTCCGGGTGTTCGCTCCGCTCCCAAGGCGCTCCAAAGAATAATGGCACTGATCTTGGAGGGATTTCAAGCAGCTGAAATTAGAATGAATGCTGTTTTTAATTTGGACTAACGAGCTTAAAGAGCAAAATGAAAGACTCCCAGCAATTTTGCAGAGTCAAGACACTTAACACGGAACGGGGCGGGGGGGGAACACCAGAATCTGATCTTTGCAATGTTTCCCATCTGATCTGCGGAGAGAGCAAACAAGCCCCAGTGTTTGAGTCGGATTAAATGGTTAATTATTAGTGCTATTGTTGAACCCTGACAGCGTGGCGGATCAGTGACGGATGGGGGAGAAATGCAGCCGGGCTGGCTGGGAGCAGCCTGCGGTGCTCGGGAGAGCTCGGCGCCGCGGCTGGGCTTGTCCGTGTCGCCCCCGCCGCTCCCGAGGGACGCGGGGACCTCCGCAGCGGGCCTGGGGGGGGAAGCGTTAGTGAAAACCCCAAACACGAGCAATGCCCACGTTTATCGGGATGCTCCCTGCTCAGCGAAGCCCTGCCTGCGGCACAGAACCCCCCGAGGGATTTGCTGGACGCCGACGCTGTCCCCTGAGCGGCCACTCCGGTGCTGAGTTAAAATTAAAGCGGCTCCTGCCTTGCCGCGGCAGACTCCGAGGTTTGCTGGGAGAGCGTCTGGCCGTGTTACCGGGAAAAAAAAGTGCAATTACGGCAGCGGCGAGGTGCAAAAAGGAAAATAAACGTCCCCAGCTGTGTCACAGAGGCTGTCGGCGTGGCAGCCCCCGTGCCGGCTCCTGATTTCCGGAGAGCCGGGTCTGCGCCGCTGCTGCTTGAACCCCCTCACACGAGGGGGAAATCGAGGGGTCAGTGGGGACGCTGCTGCCCACGGAGGCACCTCAGGCGCCGAGATTCCTTTTCCTCACCCAAAAAGCTCCCAGCCGGAACCGCGGGGCTGGGCGGCTCCCGGTGTCGCCGTGTGCCACGGGCAGCCAGAGGGCACGGCGGCGTGTGGCACGTGGCCACGGGGCAGGAGGACAACCCGCGGCACTGCAGCCCTCAAATCCCCTGTGCAGGGCCAGGCCTTCATCCCGCTGATCCCATAAACCCTTCCCGAGCAGTGTCACGGGGTCACGGGGTCACGGGGTCACTCTCAACGGGATCATCCCCTTGGATGATGGCTCCGGACTGTGCCAGGGGGAATTCAGCTGCTCTTCCCGTGGAGCTGAGTTAAGCCTGGCAGGAACCTCCAGCACTTTCAACCAGGCCTTGATGGTGCCTCTCACCACCCCTCAGCGCGGGTTTCTGGCTCCATTTGTGGCAAAGAAAATCCTTAAGATAACCCTCAGCGTTTTCAGGTGGACACCAACATTCCAAGGGTTTTCCAGTTTGCCAGGATGGCGGTGAGATCACCCATTGCCGGGGTGAGATGAACTTCCAGGTGTTTGGGGAGCTGGGGTAACTCCCTGATCACATCCCAAGGGCTCTTTGGGATGTGTTAACCAGCCCGTGCCAGGCCAGGCCACCCCGGGAATCCCTCCCGGCGTTTTTGTCAGGACGGGGAGGAGGCACATCCTGATTCCTTACGACAAGGATCCGAGCGTGGCTGGAAATCCCTACCTTCCCTCCCAGCTCCATCCACATCCCCTGTCCTTCCCTCACTCCTGGGCTCTTCCCTCTTCCAAACACTCCCCAGGAAGCAGAGAGTGCCCAGGCGTGGAGCAGAGGGAGGGATGAGCCTGGAGCTGGGGCCCTTCCCACCTTTGGAAGAGGCAGCTCCGAGCGGGGACTGCGCACCTGTTCCAGCTTGAGGCGATGCAGAAGCATCTCCATCCCCCCCGGAACTCCTCTCTTTTTCATTCCCAAGCCCTCCTCCAGCCGGGAGCCTCCTTCCCCAGCTCACATCCCGCTGGGAGAAGCCGTCGAGGTGAGGGTGGGGAGCCGGGTGGGCTCTCAGGGCCAGCGGGGCGGGGAGGCTTGGAACAATCCAATTTAGCCGCTGCTGCTCCCAGGGACATGAATAATGGGAAGCTGATGCTAAACTGGAGCCATAATTTTCATACCAGTGCAAACAGATCCAAATTGTGATAAAAGGTTTTCATCTGCCGAGGCTTGGAGAGGCCCCCGCGCGCTGATTTACGGCGCCTCTTAACGTCGCATCTGACAGCGCTCTGCTAACAAAATGTTCTGCCCATAAACTGGCGGAGAGCGGCTCCGGGAGGCTGGGGGAGGGCCGGGGGCAGGGAAGGGGTGAGGGGGATGCTGCCGGGGCACCGCTGCTCCAGCTGTTTCCCAACCTTCCCGCCGGCGCAGCGGGAGAGGCTGCGGGAAGGCAGGAGGAAGGTGAGGCTGAAGATCCAAGGAAAGCATCCACCTCCTCCTGCGCGCATCCACGGGATGTCCAGGTGGCGATTCCCATCCCAGAGGGGTGTCCGTGCCGGCTCCTGCTCTCCCAAGCCAACAGGAGCAGGGAATTGGCTGCTCCGGCTGGGAGCATCCACGGCTTGGCAGGGCCACGCCGCCCTTCTCCGCCTCCTCCCACGGGAACTGTGCACTCAGCGGGTCTCCCTTAGCCAGGTCCCTGCTGGAATTCTGTCAGATGAGTCCTCTCATCCTGGCTTTTTGCTCTCCCCAGGCTCCGTGACCAAGCCCGGGAGGATTTGTTATGCTCTTCCTTGGTTTTCCATCCCCTCTGCCTTCCCTCTGCCGCGGGCACATCACCACCCCCGTGCCCACGGCTGCCCCGTCCCCGCCCTGCCGCCTTCCCCTCCTCCCGCCCGACCCTGACGGGGAGCAGGGAGCCGCATCCCCAGGGAAAAGCTCTCCAGAGCGAGCGGGAGGGCTCCGGGAGCTCAGCGGGAGAGGTGTCCCTCGTGCCCGTGCCCGGGCAGGGCTCTGGCCGTGCCGCTCCGGGGCCGGGAACGCAGCCTGGCAGGGATGCCGCCTTCCTTGGGAAGCGGGCTGAGGATGCAGGAGCTGCGGGCTGATGGATCACAGCCCCCCGGGCGTCTGAGCACGCAGATCTGCTGCAGTTTGCACCAGTGGAAGCTTTCTCAGCCTGCTTGGCTCCCTTCCCGGAGATAACGAGCTGCAGTAATTGAGCCCGGAGGTCAGGAATGTGCGGCTCGCTGCTGCCAGGGAGGAGAGGGCACTGGCTTGTGCGCAGGGAAGCTCGGCGGAGGTGATGCCGTGTCTCCATGGATATCGGGATGTCGAGCAGCGAGGACCGGGAAATCTGGGAAGAGCGGTGCCGGCCAAACGGGGCCGGAGCGGACACTCGGGCGTTGCCTCCCGGTGGGGGCAGAGCCGGCAGGATCCCGGGGTCCAGCCGGCGGCTCCGGGGTTTTGTGGGAGCTGTGGGCCCGGGTGGCAGGGTGGGGGACAGCCCAGTGCGTCCCCCGTGCTCCCTGCCAGCTCCAGGGCCGAGATGGGATCTCATCCTGCTTTTCCCGTGCGGGACCTGGAGCGGAGCTCCGCTGCTCACCCTCAGCTCCCCCCGGCCAGGTGCCACCCTCCTCTGCTGGGGCGAAAAAGGACAAAACCCAGCTCGATTTTGGGGCAAAGCCCTGATTCCTGCAGCTCAAACTGGAACTGCTGCCTCTGGGGGGGTCCTGCTCCGGTGTTCCCCAGTGCCCGTGGGGTGCTGGACCAAACCTCTCCAGCCCCGAGGAACACGGCAAAGAGGACAAACCCCCCTCGTGTTTCCATCCGAGGAAATTCCCAACCCACCTGCTCCTGGAGCCTCAGCGGAGAGCCCTGGAGCTCTGCCACGGCCTCCCCGAACCCGGGGCCACCCCAGCCCCGCTCCTCCCTGAGCAGCACAGCAGCTCCCCACAACAGCCCCTCCGAGGACAGCCCTGCAATCCCTTCAGGAGCTGGTTCCAAAGGAATTTTCCAGCTTTTTACCACAATTGCTCTCCCCCCGCCTCGCATCCCCTGATTCCCTCTTTCCTGGGGAGTGCCTGGCTCCAGCGCTCCCCAGCTCCGAGGTTTTCCCTCTCTTCAGCCACAGGTTCATGACATCGAGAGGGTTTTTTGCTGCCTTTTGGTCGCTGCTTGGTGTGAGAATTCAACGTTCGTAAAGCCCCCGCTCTGCTCTGCCGGGCCTTGATTAGAAAGGGCTCCTTTATCCCCGTGCCAAACGAGCCAAACTTCGCCATTCCCACCTCCTCCCTTCCCGGGAATGCCTGGGGGTCCCTGCCACACTTGGAGAGCCTTTGAAAATCCTGCAGTTCCAGCAGCCGCGCTGCTGCTTTCACCGCCGGGGTCAGGGCTCCTGCCCAGAGTTATTGGTGTGCCTTTCCCTGCCCTGAAAGCTCTCTCACAGAATGTTCCGCCTGTTTGTGTTTGGAAAGGATTTTCTGTGGATTTGCTGTTGCCCGGGGGGAGTTTTCCCCGAGGTGGGGCTCATGGTGCCCTTTGGCTCTGCCCCTGGCTGGAGGGATCGCTGAGCGGCTCTGGATCCGGGGATCTGAGAGGGGAAAAAACCAGCAGGGCGGATTTCCCAGGGTCCCGGGTTCCCAGGAGGCTCCTCCCCGGGGATGTCGGGACAAACAGGCACCGGTTCCAGCAGCTCCGGGGCACAAAGTGCAGCCCGACCCCTGTGCCGGGGCTGTTCCCATCCCCGCTGGACTGCTGGGGTTCCCTCTCTGTGGGGTTTGTGCCCAGGGCTGCAAATTCCCGCCCCAAAGGGCCGAGTATCCCTGCCCCACCCGGGCTTTTCCCACCCTGCTTGGGACAGCCTCATCCCGCTCGGAAAGCAGCTCCTGCTCTTTGCTCCCTGTGCTTGCCACAGTCAGCAGCAGATTCCTGCTCTCCTCTCTCCACACCCCGGGCTGGTTTTCCCCAGAAAGAGGGAGCTGGCAGCTCCTGGGATCCCACAGAAAGGACGAGGCAGATCCAGGGAAGCAGTGGCAGGTCCTGTCTCCTGTGGGACAATCCAGGTTTGCTGCTTTTCCAGTGTTTCCTTCCAGGACTCAGCCGGTGCCATCCCAGCTGCACCTCCCGGGCTGGTGTCTGACCCACTCCAGGCTCCACATTCCCGGGAGGGATCCCTCTCCCTGCAGATCCCTGAGAGCACAGGGGGATGGATTACGGCCCAAAGAACGCAGGATTTTCTCCTGGCTCAGCCGAATGCATGACCCCGTCCGAGGGTGGCCCCAGGGACCTCGTCTGACCCATTTCCAGATCTCACCCTCCTCTGATCCCTGCTAAACCCACATCCTCAGGCGTTCCTCATGGCCACGAGTCCCTCCAGCTACGCTTTTGCTGTACATAGGAAACGGATTCCTTTTATCTGCTTTAATTAGGAGCCTTCTGCTTCCTGCTCTGGCACTTTCTTTCCACTTGGAGTGAAGGGGAAACAGGGACGGGGCTGCTCGGGGCACCTGTGATGGGGAGGTACCTGCGCCACAGCCCAGCCAGCATCTCCTCCCCACACAGAGTGATCCCAGTCATGGAATCAGGGAATGGTNCTGCCCTCTGGCACTGAGAAGCCATTCCCCGTGTCCTGTCCTTCCATCCCCTGGAAATCGTCTCTCTCCATGTTTCCTGCAGCTCCTTCAGGCCCTGCAAGGCCACAGTGAGGTCACCCCAGAGCTTCTCCTCTCCAGGCTGAACAATCCCAGCTCTCCCAGCCTTTCCTCCCAGCAGAGCTGCTCCATCCCTCTGCTCATCCTGGTGCCTCCTCTGGCCTGGCTCCAGCAGCTCCAGGTCCCTCCTGTGCCGGGCCCCGGGGCTGGGGCAGCTCTGCAGGTGGGGTCTCACCACAATTCCTCTCCGGTTCCCTGCAGGCCGAGTCCCTGGAGTGCAGCACCTCCATCCCCCCGATGCTTCCCAGCATTCCCGGATTTACACTCCCAGCTCATTGTCCTTGTGCTTCTCCAGGCCTGGATTCCCTTCGTTATCCATGTCCTATCCCAGGTCACTGTTGCTTTTCCCTGCCCCGTGTGACCAACCAAGGCTTTCTCCCCCAGCTTTGCGTTCCACCTCCGGACAAAATCTGCCAGATCCTCCCAAGCACGGGAGAAAACAATTCCGCCTCGGGAAGGCAGGCAGCGCCTCTGGAACAAGGGGCACGTGGGATGGCAGCGGGGGGTGGGGAGAGCTCATCCATTAGCTCAGGGCCCGCAGGAAAATCAATCCCGTGGTGTTGATTCCCCCGCTGCAGGTGCGGACGCCGTGCCACGATCCCTGGAAAAAGCTCCTGCCCCGCCCGGCTGTGCCCAGGGTGTGAGTGTCAGCGGCGATGAGCTCCGACACCTGAGCCGAGATGTTCCCGCTCGGCTCCGGGTGGCCGTGGCTCGCTTCTCACCGCTCGCTCCCGTTTCATTCGCGCCCTCCGTCCGCGGAGGAGAATGAACTCGCAGGCACAACACGTCTGATAGAGTCTGGCACGCGCCCCTGAGCTGCTGCGGGAGGAGCCCAGGGTGATTAACGGGGGCCAGGATCCCACCTCCGGCCCGATTAGCCTGACCTGCGTCTGGTTTCATCTTCCTCTGCGAGGAGGCCCAGTGGCACAAAAAGCTGCTGCACAAAGGCCGCGTCCGTGGGAGCTGGGAGCTCTTCTTCCTAAATGGAGAGGAAAGCAAAGAGCCGGGAAAAGTCTGGGAGGGCTGGAAGGAGTTCAAGGCTCTGTCTAGAGGCTTTCTAGGAGACACAGAGCGATGCCCTACAGCCAGGAAGGGTCAGCGCCAATTGCCTGGAAGCAGCCGCTCTGCCCAGGGCTCAGATGTTCAGGCAGAGTTTCAAGGGCAGCCTCCAAGTGCCCGACGATGGTCGGAAAAGGGGTGAGGAGCTGACCCCCAACGCGTGTTCCTGGCACCAGGAGGCCGCGTGGAAACGGAGAGGAGCCAGCGTGCCCCGGCCTCCCTGGCACCGGGTGAGGGAGGGATGGGGGGCCTGGAGAGCTGCCTGGTGCCCAGACCCGGAGCTGGCACGGCACGGCTCGGCGCCGAGCCTGGCCGAGCCCTGCCCTTCCACATCCCCTGGGAGCACGGGCTGTTCCCACCCGGCTCCAGGGCACCCCCTTCTCCTGCCACTGCTGCCACCTCCTCCGTGCAGCCGTGGCTCAGGGCCGTGTGGCACGGACAAGGCAGGGGACGAACCGCAGGGGAGATGAACAAGGCGGGGACAGGCAGGGGATGGAGCAGGGAGGGGATGGAGCAGGCAGGAGAATGGAGCAGGCAGGATGGAGCAGGGAGGGAATGGAGCAGGCAGGAGGATGGAGCAGGCAGGGGATGGAGCTGGCAGGGGATGGAGCAGGCAGGGGATGGAGCAGTCAGGGGATGGAGCAGGCAGGAGGATGGAGAGGTAGAGGATGAAGGAGACCCAGGGATGAAGCAGGCAGAGGATGGNGGGATGAAGAGGCAGGCGATGAAGAGGCAGAGGATGAAGAGGCAGGGAATGGAGCAGGTTGATTTTAGTCCAAGCAGCCAAGCGCTGCTGCTGCCGCCGAAGTTTCCCTGGACTGGTTTCTCCAGGGCTGGCCCAGATCCCTGCGTGCTGCCTGGGCCTGCAGGGCTGGAGCTCACAGGAGGCCCAGGTGAGGAGCTCCAGCAGGACCCTGGGCAGCAGGGTGGCACAGAAGGTGGCACAGAAGGTGGCACAGAAGGTGGCACAGCCAAAGGCCAAGGGGGAGAAGAGCAGGCCCGCGGAGAGGCCGTGGGACGTGCGGGGACACGGTGACGCCCACGGGCTGTGCACACCCATGTCCCTCACGCCCTGCTCCCGGGGCTGCCCGTTTGATTAATGGCCCCTCTGGACAGCTGGAGGAACGGCCGGACTCGGCAGTGCAGCAGCAGAGATTGGCAATCGTGTGGAAAATAAGGAAAAGGGTTCAGCGAAACCCTGGCACTGTGAAATGAGTGGAATTAATTCAAAGGCAGCCAGGCCACGGTGTCACCAACGTCACGGGCAGGCAGTGCCCTGCTCGGGGAGAGAGCAGAGCCCGGGAATGCGGGCAGGGCCCCACGGCCACCCCATCAATCCGGGCAGGAGCCTGGCCGTGGATGAACCAAGGAGCCCGGGAAGTGCCTGGAGCCACGGCTGGCAGCTCGAACAGGGACGGNGGATGAAGCAGGCAGAGGATGGAGCAGGCAGGGGATGAAGCAGGCAGGGGAAGAAGAGGAAGGGAATGAAGAGGCAGAGGATGAAGCAGGCAGAGGATGAAGCAGGCAGAGGATGAAGCAGGCAGAGGATGAAGAGGCAGGGGATGAAGCAGGCAGAGGATGAAGCAGGCAGAGGATGAAGAGGGAGGGGATGAAGTAGNGCCCAGGTGAGGAGCTCCAGCAGGACCCTGGGCAGCAGGGTGGCACAGAAGGTGGCACAGAAGGTGGCACAGAAGGTGGCACAGCCAAAGGCCAAGGGGGAGAAGAGCAGGCCCGCGGAGAGGCCGTGGGACGTGCGGGGACACGGTGACGCCCACGGGCTGTGCACACCCATGTCCCTCACGCCCTGCTCCCGGGGCTGCCCGTTTGATTAATGGCCCCTCTGGACAGCTGGAGGAACGGCCGGACTCGGCAGTGCAGCAGCAGAGATTGGCAATCGTGTGGAAAATAAGGAAAAGGGTTCAGCGAAACCCTGGCACTGTGAAATGAGTGGAATTAATTCAAAGGCAGCCAGGCCACGGTGTCACCAACGTCACGGGCAGGCAGTGCCCTGCTCGGGGAGAGAGCAGAGCCCGGGAATGCGGGCAGGGCCCCACGGCCACCCCATCAATCCGGGCAGGAGCCTGGCCGTGGATGAACCAAGGAGCCCGGGAAGTGCCTGGAGCCACGGCTGGCAGCTCGAACAGGGACGGGAGCGTGAGGAACGCCGAGAGCTGGGATGCAGAGCACGGGGACAGGGCAGAGCTGAGGTGCAGCCCGAGGGAAAACAGCGCCTGGGATGCTGCAGGGAGAGATGGGGACACTGGGGACAACGAGGAACTGCCCCGGATTTCATCGGGCTCCACCTCTGGAAGACGGGAGCGGGCTGGCAGGTGACCCACGAGCAGGCTGTGTCCCCCGCGGGCGCTCCAGCCGCGGTGACACGGAGCGGGGACGTGCGTGGGCTGCGGAGTCAGGCTGCAGCCCAGAGCTGCCGTGACAATATTTGCTGCTGCCGCCGCCGTGTTTGTCACCTCGGAGCAGCTCCGAGCTCCTGGCTGGGCACAAAATGATTCCGTTTCACGGGAGCGGAGAGAAAAGCCCAGGGCAAAAAACCCATGGAGGGACAAAGGGGAGCTGTCAGCGCTTCGAAAATGAAAAGGAGAGTGGCACCAAGCAGTTCCAGGGTGCCGGGTGGGCTCCTCCAGCAGGATCTGCGGGACAGCTGGAGGGATGCAGGGATCCGCTCCTGCAGGAGAGGCCTCGTGCGATCCCACCGTCCCCTCTCCCAGCAGGATTGCAGGTGCCTGCAGGGTTCAGGTGAGGAGCTGCAGCACTGCCATGAACCCCCAGGGGATCCACTTTCAGCTGGAAAATTCCCACCCCGGTGCTTTTTTGTGCACTGGGAAATCGAAACATCCCCGAGATCCAGGGCCGTGCACAGGGATGTGCACAGGGATTGAGGGGGAATTCCCTCTGACCTGCTGGATCAGCTGATTCCCTTTTGGAAGTGGCAATGGGAGCGCAAAGGAGTCAGCAGGAGAAGCCCGGAGATTTCAAGCTGTTCTCCCGGTTTTTGCCGGCTGAGAAATGGGAAGTGACAAAAGCCGGGCTCCGTTTGCCGAGGCAGGAGATGTTCCTGGCACGGGCAGCCCACTCAGCATTCCTCAGGGACACATTCCCTGCTCCAGGCCCTGCCCCGGAGCTGCTGCCACCACAGCACAGGCGGCACCCAAGAATCCCTTTTCCCTCGCAGGGATTCGCTCCTGCGGCCAGCAAGCGTGGGATGTGCTCCCGGGAAAGGCCCCGCTGGTGACAGCACAGCAGCTTCCGGGTGCTCCGCGTGCTCCACGCTCCAGGTTGGGCAGGAATTTTGTGTCTTTAGCCTGGAGCACTCGGTTTAGCCCAGGAAAAACATGGCTGAAAGCCCCAGAGATATCCCAAGTCTTCTGCAGAAACTCCAGAAGAGACAAGGATCTGTCTGGGATCTGGACATGGAGAATTTTCCACCCTTGTCCCACTCCTCCAGTCCCTCAGACTGGGATGTACTGGTGCATGTGGAGGGGGTCGGGCTCTGCTCCCAGGGAACAGGGACAGGAGGAGAGGGAACGGCCTCAGGCTGGGCCAGGGGAGGCTCAGGGTGGACACCAGCAGGAATTTCCCCATGGAAAGGGTGCTCAGGCCTTGGCAGGGGCTGCCCAGGGAGGTTTGGAGTGCCCATCCCTGGAGGTGTCCCAGGAATTCCTGGAGGTGGCACTCAGGGCTCTGGGCTGGGGACAAGGTGGGGATGGGGCACAGCTGGGACTCTCTGGGCTGGGAAGGCTTTTCCAGCCTCAGAGATCCTGGGATTCTGGGATTCTGAGCTTCCATATTCCCTATCCTTACATGATAGAGAGGAGGAGAAATGGCAGGGTATCCATGTGGCGGATCCACGGATGGAGATGTGCTTCTGGAATGGGCAGGAGCTCCCTGCTTTGGAGCTCCCTGTGATCCCAGGCCTCAGGAGCCAGGAGCTGCTCCAGCTAAAAGGCATTTCCCGGCTTTTATTGGGAAAATGTGGTGAATTCTTCCCGGCTGAAGGGGAATTGGTATCCAAAATCCAGGCTCTGGGGAAGCTCCAGGAACTCCTGTGACCCTTTGATTCCCCAGTTCAAAGACGTGTGATGTTCTCAGCATTTCAGGCCGCGTTGGGAACTGACCGAAAATTCCACCTCGTTTGTTTATAACCAGCTCCGAGCTTTCTCCGGGATCCCTGGAAGATGCCAGGGGGACACGGTTGTTTATCCACCAGAGCTTTGCAAACACGGAGTGCAGGGGGAAGGGGCTGGGAGGCTGCAAACACAGCTTCCCGATCCAAATGTTTGCTCTCCCCTTCCCCCTTGGGTCTGTGCAGCGTGGAAAGAGGGTCAGGGAAAAGCATCCCCGCCTTGGTCACATTCCCATAGGAAGCATCTGCTGCTAAACATATGGTGCGGAATAAAACCCATCCCAGCAACACAAACGCAGCCTTTTCCTCGGTTTCTGCTCCACAGAAAATTCAGGAAGGGGTTCTGGGAAGAGGGGAGGTGGCCGGTGGGGCGTGGGTGGCACAGCGAGCCCAGAGTGGAGCTGCTGGCAGCGGGACGGGCGGAACTCTCCGTGGATCCGTCAGCTGAAGGTCGGGAGCGAGCTCTGAGCCATCCCAGCTGCGCCAGCTTCCCAGGAAAGCAGAGCGCGAGGAGAAGGAGGGACAGGGGCAGCGCAGGAACGGGAAGGACGGGGCTGTCCGGTGTGGAGAGCTCCTTCTGGGCACAGGGCTGCGGCTGCCGCTCAGACTTTGGTGTCCTGATCCCCCGCCGAGAGGTGGGAACACGTTTTCCATGGAAGCTCGGGCCTGGAGCGTCCAGGGATATGGCTCTGCACCCCCAGAGCCCCCGGCCTCGTTCGGGACCAGCCCCAGAGCCGTCCCCTCCTCCCTGTCCTTGTCTGGGCACAGCCGTGCTGTGAGAGCCACCCCCGGCACCCCAGAGCCAGGGGGGGACACCCCCGTCCCCTCCTCCGTCCCACAGCGCCTTGCACCGACCCTAAACATCTCCCGGGGACGGATTTCTGTCCCCTCCCGGGTGCCAGCGCTGGCGGCTCCAGTCCCGCTCCTCTCCCACAGAGTGACCCCGCCTCCGTCCCTCCCTGCACCAGCCACTGGCGTTTTTGGGACCCTTTCCCAGTTATAGGTTTAGGAATTTAACACAATCCCGTTGCTCCGGTTGAACAGAGGGCCCAGCTCAGCAGAGGCGGGTTTCCAGTTGCCAGTAGGGAAGAAAAAATTCCCTTTCCTTAAGCACAGCAGGTCAAAAGCTGGATAAAACAGGGAAGTGCAGTGTCCGGACATGGGAATTCCGGGAGTGCTGCTCCCCATAGCCTTTTCCCCCCTCTCCAAAGAAAAGCTTGGATTCCACAGCTCCTGGGGCAGTGATGGCACCCAGGAAGGACACAGGGGTGGGGAGGCCACAGGGATGTTGTCCCTGCTCCCACGTGGAGCCCTGGGACGTGGGATCCTTGCCCTGGGAGCAGGGAAACCTGCACATCCCAAGGGGCTCCAAACCTCTCTTTCATCCATAGGGAAAAGCTCTGAGCCAATCCCCCCCTGCTCCCGCTGGGAAGCTTTTCCACAGCCCCACCCACCTCCCGATGGCTTCAGCAGTTTTCCCCGTTTCTCCCGAAAATCTGGCCATGAATAGTTTATCCCGCCTGCTCCTGTGCCGACACTGACCTGCAGTTTAAACACCAACTCCGTGCTGATGTTTGCCCTTCCCTCCCTCCTCCTCCCCGAAATGTTTACGGAGAGCTCTCCCATCCCTGAGCCATCGTTTTCCTGGGATGAGCACCAAGGGGCAGTGCCAGGGTTTATCCGTGAGCTGAGCCAGGAGGAGTTCCCTGCAGTGCCGGCAGCTCTGGAAAACTGCTTGGAGCAGCCCTGGGTGCACACGGAGGGAGTTACCCCACGGCTCCGCAGCCTCCTGGAATTCCAGCTCAGAGGGGCACAACCTGCTTTTTATAGGAATTCCGTGGGCACAGAGCAACCCCACACTGGTTCCCAGCAGGCGGGAGGCCTGGCAAGGGGCTCAGGGCAGGAATTCCAGCGGGGAAGGAGGGTAATTCCATGCTGTGCCATCTCACAGGCCGCCCTGGCTCCTCCTGCCGTAAATTCCCCGGCTCCAGGGGCTCTGGCTGGGCTGGACGTGCCTCCCCTCGGCAGGGATCCACCTGGATACTGCCCTTACGACTGCCCGCGCTTCCTCCTGCCCACACTTCCATCCCAGGGCTCCACGTGGGAGCAGGGAGAACATTCCCTGCGGCCTCCCCATCCCTTCCTCCTTTTTAAATCCCTCCTCCCTGGGTAATGAGATTGGATCTGGGATGATGTGGGTGCTTCCAGCCTTCCCCTGGTGCCATCGCTGATCCTGTCCCACATCCCACACCCGATCCCCGAATCCCTGCACAGCTGGGACCACCCTGGGACAGAGTTAATTCCTCCTCAGCAGCTGTTCCAGAGCCGTGGTGTGAGTTGGGAATGGGAACGGCGTGGATAACACAGCGACGTTGAGGGTTTTTATTAAATCGTGTTTATCCCAAGTCAAGGACTTGTCTCCCGCTCTGCCAGCGAGGAAAAGAACTCGGGACAGGGGACCTGGACTGACCAAAGGGAATTCCACACCTGGAACTTCACATCCAGGGTATGGACTGGGGGAGTTCCTGGGAAGGGGCTGATCTGGGTTCGGGAAGGGGGGCCTGGCATCAGCCAGGGGGTGGTGAGTGATTGTTTTGTGCATCACTTGTTTTTTTCCATTATTACTATTATTATTATTATTATTATCATCACTCTCATTATTAACCATTATTATTATTTACCATTATTATTTACAATTATTATTTACCATAATTGCCGTGTTTTACCTAGTTTCCAACAGTTAAACCGTTCTTATCCCAACACACAACTTTTATTTGGATTCTCCCCGTTCCACCGGGGTGGGTCACAACTGGGAGGCTTCTCCAAGCTGCCCGGCCTTGCCCGGGCTGGATTCCCGACGATTCCCTTCTCCTGCACCCTGCGCCCACAGGAATTTTTCCCTGGGATGAAGAACTGACTGACCAGAAAGAGGGAAAGACCAGGATCTGGAGAAAAGACAGCTTGAGACCTGACCTGAGCAAGAGGCCGGGCTTTAGGACAGACTTTAAAGGAAATTGTAATTAAAAGCACTGAAATAAATAGAAAAAAAGGGATTAAATCCCGCATGGATTCACCAAAGGCACTCCATGGCAGGTCGGCTTTTTTTTAGGGAAGCAGCTGCTTTCCCAGACAAAAGAATTCCAGGAGATCTCATCTCAGCCGAGCATTTGATGTAAGGCACAGGAGAAATTATTAATTAAACTGGTGAGGATGGGGATTAATGGAGAAAGGAACCTGGGAAAGCTGGGAAATGCCCGGAGGGGAGGTGGCAATGGATGGAGCTAAAGCAGCAAGCTCGGAGCTGCGGGCGGGCTGCTAATGGAGTTCCTCAAAGATCCATTTGGGCTCCGATTTTCCTTAATATTTCCACTAATGATCTTTGCTCGAAAGGTACGAGGCTGCTGATGAAACCTGCCCGGGATTCAAAGGAGAAGCCGGCGGTGGCAGCAGCGGAATATCAAACACAGGAGACCGGGCGACCTCAGAGGCTGCGGGAAGAGACCTGGAAGGGAATTGAGGAGCACAAATGCGGGGTCAGGGGCTCAGGAGCTGACCCAGGAACTCCAGAGCAGCTCCGGTGAGTGAAAAGCACGAGGAGCTGCTGGGGAGTCACCCGGGGAAGGGCCGTGAGCTCGGTTTGGATCAGGGGGGAAAAGTGACGGTCAGCTGAGCTCCAGGAGCTCCCAGGGAGAGAAATCCCTCAGCCCCAGGACCAGTCTTGCTCCCTCCAAAGCTCTCCCCCTTCCCACCCATGGAAGGATTTGGCCTCCCTGCCCGCCAGGATTGCTCCAGAGGAGGGGATGGAGGAGAATCCTCTGAGCTGAGGCGTGATGTGGCACAAAGGAAAACAGAGCTGGACGAGCCACGAGTCCTGGAATAACAGAGGGGGGAAGAAAAGTCCCAGCAATGGATATTGAACATCTGTGTGACTCTGGGAGGGCTCTGGGACCCCCCAAGGCCTCCAGCCCTGTGGCCACACAGAGATGTGCACCCCACGCCCCACATTTGTACAAATTCAGCAGGAATTTCCCCATGGAAAGGGTGCTCAGGCCTTGGCAGGGGCTGCCCAGGGAGGTTTGGAGTGCCCATCCCTGGAGGTGTCCCAGGAAGGGCTGGAGGTGGCACTCAGGGCTCTGGGCTGGGGACAAGGTGGGGATGGGGCACAGCTGGGACTCGATGGGCTGGGAGGTCTTTCCCAGCCTCAGTGACTCTGGAATTCTGGGAATGAGCCAGCCGGGGTAACGCTGGATCACTGCTCTCTTCCCTGCCTGCTGCCAGAGGCTTGGCACCGAGCCGGGCGGAAGGGACATCCATCCAAACATGTCACCTCCTCCGTGTCACTCGGCTCCGCTCCAAACCTCTCGTGACGAGGTGGCCCAGGGTCAGCGTGGCCAGTGGCCAAACCCCCTCCCTCCCTGGCCGCTCCTTGGGAGCAGCCGTGCCTCGGCTTCAGCCGCGGGTGACGGAGCCCCAGTGGGGCCACGCAGGCCACAGGTCCCCGACACCGCTTCCCCGGGCTGGTCCCTCCCAGGTGTCCCCTCTCCCGCCCGCTGGGGCGGCGCAGCCTGAGGGGTCCCCGCTCCACGGAGCTGGCAGCTCCGCAGACCCAGCGCGGGTGGCGGCGCATCCCGGCGCCAGCTGTTCCCGCTTCCGCTCCATCGCCCCTTGGAGCGGCTCATCCCGGCACTGGCGGCAGCCCCGCGGTCGGGAGCGGGGGGTGGCAGCTCCTGGAGGGGGCCCGGGCGCGTGGCGGGCTGGTGACGGCGACAGCGGGGGTGCCCACGGTGGCACGGCCCCCTCTGCCAGGGCAGGGCGGGAGCTGGATGTGGGATGGATGGAGAGGGAAAGGGATGGGATGGAGTGGGATGGATGGAGAGGGAAATGGATGGAGAGGGAAAGGGATGGGAAGGAGTGGGATGGATGGAGTGGGATGGATGGAGAGGGAAAGGGATGGGATGGAGTGGGATGGATGGAGAGGGATGGATGGAGAGGGAAAGGGATGGGAAGGAGTGGGATGGATGGAGTGGGATGGATGGAGAGGGAAATGGATGGGAAGGAGGGGGATGGATGGAGTGGGATGGATGGAGAGGGTTCCAGGGGCTCACAGGCCTCCTCTGGAGGGGAAGGGTTGGAGGGAGAACCCCCTCCCTGGGCAGAAGGTGTTCCTGCCTCCGGGAGAACTCTGGAAAAGAAGCCTTCACCTTCTCCCTGCAGGGCCTCTCCCCTCTTTCCCGGAGAACATTCACTCCTTGTTTTCAGCTGGAAACAGCCCCCATGCCGCTCCAGAGATCCCAAAATGCCGTCAGCCTCGTTCAAACCAACCCGCCCTGGGCTGCCCGGGCCCTGCTCAGGGGAGAGAAGAGTTTTCCCAACATCCTGCGGATCAGTTTGTTCCCGGGGGATGCCCATCAGCTGGAAAAGGAGCTGCAGGAACCTGCTGAGTCTCACCCTAAGTCATCCTCAGGATCTTCCAGCTGCCAGCTCAGCAATGCCACCCCTGTTTACTCCAGGGACAGCTCGGGAATGCGTGTGGATTGTGGGATGCACCCCTGGTGCCGAGGACAAACCACATCCCTGTCCCCTCCTGCAGCTTCCCCGGCACCCACCATTCCCATTCCCCATGGGATGACCCAGCTGCCTTCAGCCCTTTCCCGACATTCCTGCCCTTATCCCGGCATCCAGAAATGGGAGCTGAGACCCTCGAAGCCCGGCTGAGGAGTCAATCCCACCCAATCCCAGCTCCATCACCTGCTGTGCATCCCAAGCAAGTGAGAAGGAGCAGGGAGGTCGTTCCGTGGATAAAGAATTCCAGAACCACCTCGCTGTGCCTGGAGCAGCCTGGAGTGGAGGGACGTGCCCTGAGAACGGGGAAAAAACTGGGAATGAGCCCTTCCAAGCCTTTCCAGCCTATCCCGCAGAGCTGACTGCTTTTCCACAGCGTTAACTATTGATCCGCGGGCTGGGAGGCACTGGAATGACGTCCGTGCTGGAGCAGGGAAGGGACTGCCTGGAATGAGGCACGGCTCGGAGTGACGCAGGGACCCGCCAGCACCCCGTGTGACACCCGCCCGTCACCGCCCTGCGCCCACCCCGGCACACGGGGACGTCGTTCCTCGGGCTCAGGCCAGCCGGGAGCCAGCCCCAGCAGCGCTTTCCTGCTCCTTCCCCGCTCCCGCCTTTCCCGCGGAAATCCGGCCCTTTCCCTGGAGAAGGGCTGCTCCTCTGCCGTCCGTAATTCCCTCTCCTCGCCGCCTGCTCGCTGCTCGTGCTTGGCCGCTGCTCTCAGGCGGCCTCGGCGCATCCCAGTCCGAGGGCTGCTGGTTCCTGCTTTCTTCCAGCTGGGAAAAAAGGGAATGAACACCCCTGACACACCCAGCCCTGCAGCCACAGTCCTGCCCGGCTCCAAGGACGGGATGGGACGGCAGGAAGCCACTGTGGGAGTGCTGTGTGTGCCCCACCGTGCCGTGCTCATCCCAATCCCAACGGGAATGGCGTCTCCTCAGCTTCACCGGCCTGGCAGATTTGCCAGCGCATCCACGGCCGGGAATGAAACTCCAGGATTTCCCCTGGGATTCAGGCTCCTGGCTGGCCGCTGCCCAGGATCCCGGCCGGATCCATGGCTGGGGGGATGCAGGGAGCAGGGAGGCAGGATGCTCCTGGCTTGGGGTGGGGCTGCGTTCTCCAGCTGCCAGCAATTTCCATGGAAAACCTCATCAGCACAGTCCAAACATGTTGGCTGAAACCATGCGGTTCTGAGCGGGGGAAGAGAAAAAGAGAGATATTTTAAGTGACGTCTTGGTCAACAGATAGGAAACCTGGGGAGCCTGGAGGAAGAGATGTGGGAAATGGGGAACTTTAAAGGGAATTTTCAAGGGGCTGGGGAGCTTGGGAGGGTGCCTGAGCCCACAGAGGGGTGAGGACACGACGCGGTGGTGACAAAGTGGCCCAAAACCTCGCTGCGGGGACGGGAGCTGCAGTTGCGAGGAGCTGTCACGTGTGGGAATTCCCAGCTCGGGAATACAGGGAGAGATCTGACACCACCCCGAGCGAATCCCAGGAAAAAGGAGCCCCAGCTGCTGCCAGCCAGGCTCCGTTCCGCTCACTCCTGGCAACGTGCAAACACAATTTTGCTGTGACAGGTCCGGTTCCTGATAACATTTTTCTCTCCTAACCCGATTGTGCTCCGGAATGAAGTGACCCAGGAGTTCATCAGTCCCGCGCTGCTGGAGCCGTCCTCGGGAGGCAGCTTTGGAGCCAGACTCAGCACTTCCAGGGTGCCCAGCTTGGAAACGAAGGGGCCACAGCACCGGTGACATCCAAGGTGCTCCGAGCACAACGTTCCTCGCCCAACGGATCAACATTTCATTTTGGCCTGTCCCGAAAAACGGGCATTTTTGGGGGGTAGATTATTCCAGAGATTCCTCAGCACGTGGTCAGCCACGGGATGATGCTGCGGGTGCAGCCAGGACACCAGGGCTGAGCTGGATCCTGCAGGATGAGAGGGTGGAGCTCCAGAGCTCCTTCCCCTCTCCTGACCAGGAGAGACACGGAATGAAACGCCCAGAAAAGCTGTGGCTGCCCCTGGATCCCTGGAAGTGTCCAAGGCCAGGCTGGAATGGGCTTGGAGCAGCCTGGGACAGTGGAAGGCGTCCCTGCCCACGGATCTGATCCTGAAAGTCCCTTCCCACCAAAACCATTCCACGATTCCGTGACCCAGTCACTGCCACAGCCCCAAACGCCTCCAGCACAGGGCTCTCCTTGGAGCACACATCCCCTCTCAAACCATTTAGGATTTTATCTTTCGTGGTGATTTTGCCCAAATCAAAGGGGGGAAAAAAAAAAAGAAAAAAAAAAAGACTAAAATATGTCTATTCCCATCTTATTTTATTTTAATAGGATTAAGTATCCTTGTGCTATCAAAATGTCTGTTTCAACATTTGCAGGCTGAGGAATTTCTCTCTCCGTTCCAAATGACATTTAGGAACAAAATTGAATCTAAGTGTTCCTTCCACTTGTGTTTGAAACAGTCCAAATTGCGGTGACGTATTCGGGCTTTGTTGACACGGAACATTTGGATTAATCCAAAAGAAAACACTTCCCGAACTTCATCTCCAGAAAACACTCAGACTTTGATGGGCCTGTTTCATTTGCAAATGAAGAGAGTGGGGAAAAAAAAAAAGAAAAAAAAAGAAAAAAAAAAAAGGGAGAAAAAGTCACATCCTCAGCATTTCCCGGGAAATTGCAGCTCCTTTCCTTCCCCGTGGTCTCTGAGGACGTGGGATGTGCTCCAGGGAGGATCGTGGGCAGCTGGGGCTGCTGGTGCTGGGCAGGGTGGCACTGGGGACGCAGGGCAGGTGGCACCGGGCACACGGGGACCGTGGGGCACTCCCGGGACCCGGGGCGGCCCCGTGCCCAGCACCAGATCCCAGTCTGATCCGAGGTGGCTTTGATCCGGCGGTGCCCAAGGCCGGGTTGGGCGGGGCTTGGAGCAGCCTGGCACAGTGGGAGCTGTCCCTGCCCGTGGCAGCGATGCCCTAGGATTGAACCTCGATATTCCCAAATCCCGCCCTGCCCGGTGCGTGGCTCTGACCTTCCCTGCGGCTCCTGAGCTGCTCTCAGGCCGCACGGACACAGCGAAGCCTCTCCGAGCTCGCTGTCCAAGGACACTCAGCCTGCCCCAGGCCCAACGGCGCAAACTGGGGCCGCGAGAGAGGCGGGGAAATTGCAGAAATTACATCGTTAGCTGAAGTTTTAATTGGAGAATTTATGCTGGTATGCAAATGGCCCAAAGCTATAAAAGCGGGAAGAACTCGTGACTCGGGGTCCACCTTGGGGACCATTTTTGGACGGATGTGGCCTCTGGCTCCCCAGGGTGCGCCTTTGAAGGCCTTTCCGATAAATCCCTGCCTTTATTCCCTGACTCCTGTCTGGTCTCTGTTCCTGGGTAGCCGCTGAAGGCGTCAGCTCCTCAGCACCCCAGGTGGGACAAGGAGGCTCCCGAAAATGCTCTGGGACTCAGAAAGGTCCAGCTCAGCTTTCCCCACCCCTGCCAGAGAGATGCAATCAAGGCATCAGTTCAGGGTGGGATGGGATGAGTTTTAACATCCCTTCCAACCCAACTCATTCCATGATTCCATGATTCCATGATTCTGTGATTCCATGGTTCCACGATTCCATGATTCCATGATTCCATGGTTCCATGATTCCGTGATTCCGTGATTCCATGATGAGCCGTCCCAGAAGATGCCACCCACCCTTCTCCCAGCCATCAGACCCAGCTCCTACAAGCTTGGCCGCCAGTGGATCAGCCATTACCACGTTCCAAGCGATGGGAAGCCTTGGAGCGCTTCGGGAGCCACCCTTGGAGCACTTCAGGAGGATTTGCAGCAGCTGGAATCTGGTGCCCTGCAGGGAACAGCAGCCAGTGATGGATGAAGGGAATATCTCTGCTGCTGTGGGTCAGTCTCAGGGCTCCTCTCCCGCTCCGTGGGTGGTGTTTGCTTCTCCGTGTCCTCCATTCATCAACTGTGAGCTCTGTGTGCCAGGGCACGGCTGATTAGGAGAGATTCCACAGAATCCCAGGATCACTGGGGTTGGAAAATCCCTCCCAGCCCCTCGAGTCCCAGCTGTGCCCCATCCCCACCTTGTCCCCAGCCCAGAGCCCTGAGTGCCACCTCCAGCCCTTCCTGGGACACCTCCAGGGATGGGCACTCCAAACCTCCCTGGGCAGCCCCTGCCAAGGCCTGAGCACCCTTTCCATGGGGAAATTCCTGCTGCTGTCCAGCCTGAGCCTCCCCTGGCCCAGCCTGAGGCCGTTCCCTCTCCTCCTGTCCCTGTTCCCTGGGAGCAGAGCCCGACCCCCCCGGCTGCCCCCTCCTGTCAGGGACTTGTGCAGAGCCACAAGGGCCCCCCTGAGCCTCCTTTTCTGCAGGCTGCGCCCCTTTCCCAGCTCCCTCAGCCGCTCCTGGGGCTCCAGCCCCTTCCCAGCTCCATTCCCTGCCCTGGACACGCTCCAGCCCCTCCAGGGCTCTCTGGCCAGGAGGGCCCAGAACTGGGCACAGCCCTTGAGGTGCCCCAGCAGGGCCAGCACAGGGGACGGGCACTGCCCTGGTCCTGCTGGTCACACAGGTTTTGGTCCAGGCCAGGTGCCCATGGCCTCCTTGCCCACCTGGGCACACCCAGGCACACCTGGGCTTGTCTCTTCTCAAACCTGGTGCTGCTTCACCCGCTCGGGCAGGGCTGGAATTTTGCCGGAATTAACAAACCAGCAAAGCACGGACCGCGCATTGCGTCCCCTCCCTGTCCCCCCAGTCCCTGGCGGGAGAGGCGAGCAGGAGAGGGCGGCGTTTTCGGGGTGGGGCGAGGGGAACCCCACGTATCCCCTCAGCGGCAGGGCAGCTCCCAGCACGTCACCTGACAAGGAGCAGGCAAAGAGCAGACGGCAGAGCCGCCGCGATGGGCTGGGACGCGATGTCCTGGGGACAGGGGGACAGTGACTCACCGCAGCCTGCCAGGGAGGGGGAGGGAAGGCAGATGAACTCATGCTGCCGGAGAGGGGAAGGGGAATCAGATGGGTTTTGCAAATATACCAGGGGAGTCTCAAATACTGGCGAGAAAGTAGGAGCCATTAATAAATTAGGAAGAAGATTAAATTAATGATGACTCTCAAATGGCTGAAGCGCTGCAGAGCCTTCTAAAATCTGCCTTTAACCACGGGAAAAAAAATAAAAAAAGAAAGGGAAGAGAAGAGAAGCTGAAGAGTTCCTGTGGACAGTAAGAAAACAAAGGAAATCTTGTCAAATTGTCGCGGTTGGATTTAAGGAAAGGTGAAGCTGAGCAGCTGAGCAGGGCTGGGGGCAGGCAGGGGGCCCGGGGTGGCACCGGGCTTGTGGAATAAAGCAGAGGCCCGCAGTGGAGCTGTGCAAGTTGCAGAGGAGCAGGAAATTGCCCGAGGGGCTGGGAAGAGGAAGCGCGGCGGCCTGCGTGGAAGGACGGCGATCCCAGCAGCGATAACTGCACGGCTCCGTCCTCAGCCCAGCAACGCAGCCGAGAGCCAGGGACACTTCTGGAAAATAAGGGAGTGGGGCAGAATCCCAGGGGACTGTGGGGACAGAGGGGACCAGCACAGCACCCACAGCCTCTGTGGGCTCTGCAGGTGGGTTTGCTCCAGGACTTACCCACGGAATTCCTGCCCAGGGAACTGGGGAGAAGGGCCTTCCCTTCCCTTCCCTT
>VXAZ01006880.1:0-103273 GCA_013399875.1 Gymnorhina tibicen
AGCTCCTGGAGTGGGTCCAGTGAAGGACAACAAAGATGTTTGGGAGAGTGCACCATCTCTCTTATCAGGAAAGGCTGAGTTTGGCCTGTTCAGCCTCAAGAAGAGATGAATGAGAGAGGACCTTATCAATGTCTATAAGTATGTGACAGGAGGGTGTCAGAGGATGGAGCCAGGCCTTTCTCAGTGGTGCCAGGCAACAGCACAAGAGGCAATGGGCAGAAACTGATGCACAGAAGTTCTACCTGAATACGAGGAAGAACTCCTTTACTGTCTGGATGAATGAGCACTGGAACAGATTGCCCAGAGAGGCTGTGGACTCTCCCTCACCGGAGATATTCAGGATCTATCTGGACACAATCCTGTGCCATGTGCTCTAGGGTGACCCTGAAGGTTGGACCAGATGACCTGCTATGACCCCTTCCAACCTTGCCCATTTTGTGATTCTGTGATTCTGTGATTTGTCAATAAGCTTTAAACTGGCTACCTTTGATTGGATTTTATTTGGAATGGTAAATAGTACACTCTTAATTTGACACCCTGTTGTAATCAGTCTGTGCTTCAAACATAAATGTTCTTGAGCTTTCCAAAGAAAAGGCAGTAATATTTCTTATTATAAATACAAAGCACAGCACTTTCCTTGGCCTTTTTTAATTTGTCAAAAAAACATATACTAGTATGGATGACAATTACTCAAAATTTTGTTGCAAAGCAAATGTCCATGATGGAAAATTTCAATTTAGCCAAAGAGCTAAAGGCTAAAATTTAGCAAACTGTGAAGAAAAAATTACAAGGTCTTGCAAGCCTAAGTAATGGGCAACCTTAGTAATAGGTGGCATTTGCCTACAACATAGAACACAGCCTGGAAAAAGTATCCGTCCTATTTCTTCTGGCTTCTCTAGTGATGCTTTTACAGAAAGTGTATTATTTTCCATCAAAGTTTATGAATCACTTCTGATTTTGCTGCAGCAGAATGAAGGCAGGAAATCTCATACTCTGTATGCTCAGATTGCTTGGCATGTCTAACCTACATATCAGCTTTATACCCACCTTTTGATATTCCACTGGAATTTAACAAATGAAGCAGAGATTAATATTAATGAAAAAGTAGAAATTATCATACATTTGTTCTCTGTTTTCATCAGGTGTCAGACATTACAGTAAGAGACGCCAATTTAAGAATCTAGACAGATTTAGGTAATTTCCATGATGCTTGATGGCTATAATTAAATTAATTCTGGGAATCTGCACTGGCACTTCTGCCATATTGTGATTGTGGCCTCCAAGTTCCTAGTTATAAAGTTTTTAATGTTCTCTCTGCCACCTGGAACTGTGTGGGGACCCAAATCATGTTAATTTTGTGGCTGCAGTGCTAAAGAAGGGACAGGTCTGACTGTCTCTGAAAGCCACCCATAATCCTCTCTGTGCTGAACCACATGTAAGTGTCAATAAGCATACTTGGGAGCATGGGGGCAGCATAGCTGGCCAGGTAGGGCAGTAAATTTAGGGAGCCACCACCCTGTGTGGCACCGTGCCTTTGAAAATAGCACAGTAATAAATAATGCATGCTGGTGTGCCGACCAAGCTAGCTTCACCTTGTCCAGACCTGTTGGTACAATGTGCTTTTTTGTCTGTCTGGAAGTATTCTGCATCTTAGCAACCAGAGCTGTCTCTGCCCTTAGGAGCTGAAACAGAAAAGGCCAACAGTCACACAAGCAGAAAGTGACATTCCAGTCTCAGTTCCACATTGGAACCATTTTTCTTCTGCTTTTGCTGATGTCTTTTTTAGCAATAGGAAAATTTTGATTTCCCTGTCTATGTTGAGATGCAATGGTCACATCCTTCTGTGGTGTTTCTGCAGCACATAGATGACATGTATTTCAGCATGACTCTTTAATCTCCCATGTTTTGCTCAGTGGCACAATGTAAGACTTGGGTTTCGTGCTAAAGGTATCCTTCCTTTAAGAAGGAAAGTGCTCTTTACTGCTTGCTAGTTCTTTGCTTCTTAGCTTTTCCTGCTCTAGACTGATCATTCATGCTGATACTACGCTAAGGCATTATTTTGATGATGAAAGCTATAAATACTCACCAAGACGTGACCTGGTATGCAAATACTTGGACTCACTGACATGAATGCCTAGAGAAATCTTGTAAGTGCTAGGTCTACTTATCAAAATTGTTGCCCAGATGTCTGCAGGGACAACCTTAACCCTTGGTGTTGTAACTACAAGACAATACAGCTCTCCAAGATGGGTATTTACAGTTTTCCTTCTTCCTCAAGGACAACTTTCTTTGATGGGTGAGAATCAATGGAACCTAACCCATGACCTAACCTGAGTGAGAAATGATTGAATCTTTCCAAGCAACACTTGTACACAGGTGCACCTTATCTATGTGAACAAAAGTAACTTAGTTTTTAATTGGTGTTAGTGGGGATGATAGGAACAAAGGTGACATTCCTTGAGTCTGAGATCCATTATTTATCTTGAAATCAGGTTCAGCATAAGCAATATTTGTGAAATATTTCCTCTACATTGACAATGAGCCTTGATTAATACTTAATAGTATCTCTGGATGTTGAAGGAGAATTCATTTCCTGTGCTTGGTAAATCTAGCACTGAGAACTCTTGTCAGCATCTGTCAGGGGAAGATTTATGATGAGACTTGGGACCAAAAATGAGCAAAGACTAGAAAATTCACTTCACACAGACCAGTGAACAGTCACTGAATAATAATATTTAACATTTCTTGTTTTATGCGTACAAATTAATGAAACCTCAAAACCTTCCCACATTGCTGGATTTTTAACTGTTTCCATGTTGGTGCCTTTTCTGACTAGTGAAATAATGAGAAACAGATAAGGCTTCATGTTTTCATTTGGGCACCTGGTTTTCTGCTCAGGTTCATGGTTGCAGGCTGGTGGGGTAACTCACACATGGTCAAGGAAAACTTTGGACTGAGCATGTCTATTGATTCTCTGCCCTGCTCACCTGCATATAGCTGAACTTTCATACTCAACCCCATATACCCACACAATGGTGATTTTTTTTTCCTCATTTTGTTTCTTACCTACTCTTAAATATCCGGAGAAGCTGAAAGACCAATAAACTCCTCTTTCATGCATTTTTCAGGATTCGCAATGTATTAAAGAAAGGATTGAGCCCATCACGTGGGCTCACCCTGTCTACCTCCCTGCCAGCACAGGGTTATTGCACACCATGCCTCTCCTAATGTTATTTCCAGACTAATTTTAATTTAGGACATTCCTGCTTTTCACTTCTCCCCATTCTAATTACGGTCTCCCTATCTACCTGAAATAACCTCCATTTAAAAAAAATTAAATAAAAAGAAGGGATGGTCTTAAAAAAACAACTACAAAGAAATCAATCCCTCATCCATTACCAGGTTTTTCTTTTGTTCTGGAGCCACGCGTGTAACCCGGTTAGACCTGTTCTCTTTGAATGCCGAGGACTGAGCTGGCCTTATGCAAACGCTCTCAACCTCATCTTGGTTGTTGTCGTTGCAGATCCAATCAAATGAACAGGAAGTGACCTAAGGAATTCCCCTATTGGCTGCTTGAGTGTTCAGCAAAATGTTTTAAAATTAGTATCACATCCATTTATCTTCACTCCTGGGAGTCTTTAGTTGACATAACCTAGTACCTGTGCTTACCCAACCTGCGGTTCTGTAGACAGTTTTCCCATTGCCTCAGTTCAGGATTCCCACTCCAGAATCTGCAGCTAAATGAGGTAAGGTGTTTGAGGTATTTTTTA
This sequence comes from Gymnorhina tibicen, assembly GCA_013399875.1. NCBI lineage: Eukaryota > Metazoa > Chordata > Aves > Passeriformes > Artamidae > Gymnorhina > Gymnorhina tibicen. Next base: position 3,771 of record VXAZ01006880.1, read on the forward strand.
AATTTTTTTTCTTAAATGCACTTCCTTTAAAATAACACCAGTGAAAATAATTAAAAACAAAAAAATTGTGTGCTGGACTCCTGGCCACCATACTAAGCCTCTCCCTTCCCACTTTGGAACAGCAGCTAAGCTCATTTAATCAAAAGGCTTTTTAATGTTACAATAAAGATTTCTGCTTTCCTGGTTTGAACTTGTATCTTCTATTTAAATATTTCTGTTATGTTTATGTTTGAGTGGGGCCAGATCCTGAGAATCTTTTCTGTTATGATGTATCTAATAATATTCCGGGTCCTAAATCTGCTCGTTTTGTCAACAGAGTTGTCATCTGTTCAGTAAGACAAGGGGTGAAAAAGTGGACTGTCCCAGTGCTATTGAGAGTGCTTGTGTCGCAGAACCAGGAGACACTCCACAATGATGGTGTTTCAGTTCCTTTTAGTGATGAGACTGTTGATGGACATGGTGTTTGTAACAAAAAAGCCTAAAGTACATTTATAATTTGGCTTGGTTTCAGCCTCAAGGCAATTTCTTGGCAGCTGTGTGGTGAAGGAGGTTCTGCTGATCTTAGTTCTGTCTGAGCAAAAACACTGCACAGAACCCAGCTCAGGCACTGGGTAGGTAAATATAGTGTGAGGCCCGCAGTCTTTACTTGTTTAATTTGTTTCTGTTCCAATGGTAATTTTATTTTAATAGAACCAGAACTGGCCCCTTAAGGTATAGACACAATTGTTTAAGTAGTTATAGAAGAGAATATAAAGAAAAAGTTGCTCCAAATCTGTGTTGATTTTGTAAAATATGTGTAATGGACTTAGTGATAAATGTTTGCATTTCACCACATGGGACATTTTAGGCACATACTTGTGTGTATGTTGTTACAGAGTTATTGAATTATATCAGTAATGTGCTTTTTGATTACTTCATCTAGATACATGCCGTGTTTGCTTCTAAAGTACATCCAATGATCCTTTCTTTCCTATATTCCCCATTTTTTAGAATTAAACAATTACGAGAATTAAACAAACTCATAATGACAGAAATATACCTTGAGGTAAAAGTTTCATTTAGTCATTTTACTTATACTTGTCTCACATGACACTGTGTGAAACAGAGCTAACTTGCACCAGTATTTCCTGCAATTTGTGAAAACTTCAGTGAAATTAAAAAATGCTCTCCTTCAAGTTTTGCTTTGATAGCCAATTTGAAGGGTGTAGTCTAAGCCAGTTTTCTGACATCAATTTTGCACTGTAGAAAATACCAGAGATGGAAAATATAGCAGTTTTATATTTAGTGCAAATGCAGAAACAAAAGAAAATGGTTGCAATTAAAACTAGAAAAACAACAGGGTTAAGGTGTTTCACTTATAAACATCACAATGACAGTTTAATTCCTGCCCCTTACAGTTTTCAAAACCAAGTGATTGTTGCAATAACAACACAGGACTTGCCAGAATTTTTCAGAGATAATTATGTGGCTTCAAGTAGAGCTTATCTTTTAGAAAACTTCCAATCTTGAAAAAAAAGTCCAGAAGTCCAGTGATGGGAAATTCCCCAGAACGTTTTTAAGTGCCCTAGCTATTAAATACCATTCTTCTAAAAATATTTTATCTCATTTCAGTCTGACATGATCTTGCTTTAACATTCAGCCACCTGATTTTGTTGTCTTTTGATGGTTTTTGTGAAGTTCCCCAGGGTAGAAAATTTCTGTTCCTTGTGTAGTTAGCTGGGGATAAGTCCTTTCTTAGCCTAGTGTCTGATAACTGTGGCAGTCTGAGCTCCAAAGCCCGTTCCTTTTCATGGAGAAACTTACAGTACAGTGAAGGATCTCAACCTGTTTCACTGTAAGCTTTTCCAGCCTTTAATCACTTCAGTGCTCTCCTCTAATTTTTCAACATTAACTGAAATTTGGATGTCAGGATGGATCAGAGTCTGTAGGAACAGCAGTGCCAAACAGAGATATTATGAGTCAATATACTGAGAATTTCAGTTCAGGGGTTTATGAAGTGTGCCCAAGGCTTTCTTAGAGCCGCCATCCTCCAGACACCCTTCTCCCCCTTGAGCACTGGTCTTGTATGCAGAGATGGGGTTATCATTAGTAGAGTCACTGTTTCCTTGCATTTAGCATTTCCATTTTTTTTTCTACTCCAAGTGTCACTTGTAAAGCATATAAGAATGGTAAAAATACATATTTTCCCCAAGTCCTTATACTAAAGGCTCTCTCATCAGATCAGAATATCGCTTTGATTGCCCCAGCTCAAGTTAGGTCGCACTTCACAGCAACCTATAGGGTGACAACCATATATTACCCCCGTCGTGGTGAGATCAGGTCGTAGAATGTGGTCTGTTTAACATGGGATATTATTACCCTCTTGTCACCTGAGAGAATATGCTGTGGTATTGCCATAGTAATTTCTTATTACTTTAGATAGTCTCACGGTGTTGTGGGTTTTCAGCAGTGGTGGAAACTGACAATAGGACAGTTGGACAAATGAAAAATTAAATCATTTGGTTCCCACTTAACTTCCTTAATTTTTTTTCATTCCCAATGAATTTTATTGTTAACGTCAGTATTTGTTCTGTCTGGGAGGTGCAAGGTAGAAAATTGCAATGGAAAGAGATCAAACTAATAAAGAAAAATCATCCAGAAACACAGATGGAGAGACATTAGAGAAGAAAAAAGAAGGATTTCTGTAGGTGCGTCTGAGTTCGGACAGGAGTGACATCTTAGTCTGTTGCATGTCCCACAGCAATTTGCACCAAACTCCCTGGTGAGGATGGAATTCTACACCTGCTGAAGAAGTGTGTATTTATGTACAATTCTCACAGAAAAGGATTAATGATTTTATTGACTCAGGGAACTCAGAGAACTGCCCACGAGCCTGACACCTTTCCAGAATCAGCGCTCATCTTTCCTCCTTGTTCACCCCTTCCATGCTTTTTATAAATATGTCTAACATACTGTCAGGACCAAACCAGGAAAACTTCACTAACTATGTAATGTAGCCTGGATTTGTTCTGTGGAGTCTACAGTCACATGCTTTCTGTTGCTGTTAACTTGTTCAGATTCAAGACTGGTGGTCAGACTCACAAAATTGTCTGACCTCTTTCTGCAATACTATGAATACCATCTCTGTGAACTGGGGCAATGACCTACTGTACGGAGAGACAGGTTGGAAAGTGGGTGCTCCAGGACAGACCTGTCTGGCTTAAAAATTTGTCAGTGTGCTGAGATCAAGATACAGATAGAGATGAATGACCCCTTCTTAATCTGAGGCAATGTGCGCACCATTTATAGGATTTTCTGTGGGTTTACAGGGCTCTCTTTCTCATCAGCCTTCCTAAAGTTGTAAAGTAGGTATTCTTGCTGAGGTATAGGCATTCCTGCAACAAGCAGCACATAAAAAGAAAACGGCCACAAGCTTAGTTGTCATTTGTCATTACTAATGACACACTATATTAGGATGTGGTGGAACGAAATGTGAAGGCTTTGCTGTACACAAGGAAATGAACGCAGATTTCTACTATTTTTGTACCTAGCATAGTTTGTGATGTTTAATGAAGTAAGGTCTCTGTCCAGTCTCACAGCTTCATTACTACTGAATTTCAACCATAAACTCATGGAATTTTCTTCCTAATAATAAGCGCCTTGTGAGCATTGGTGAAGTTCAACACCATCTTCAGCAAAGTGCTCTGGCTTCAACTGCTCAGCCAGCCCAGTGTTCAAGGGCACTTCAAGATCTCTAACCACAAATGTCTGTCTCTATCTCACTATCCCTGCCTCAGCACACTCTGCAGCTTACAGGGTCTCTGACGATCCAAGGAAATATTTCTGTAAGTTTTCAAGAAAAAGGTACATTGTAAACTTGGTAACAGTGAAACTCATGATTAACACTGCTGATCGAAAGGCTAAGCAAAGAAGGATTTGTTCTCACAGCTGGTATACAAAAAGAGTAAGGATTGATTTGGTTTTTGTGGAAGTCATCAGGAATCTTAGCATGAGAGCTCCTTTGAGCTCTACTGGGGATGCAGTTGCACCAAATCCCTCACTGAATGCCTAGAATACTTGGGGCATTTGTTGGTTGTTGGTCTACAGATGGGTGAGAATGAGTAAACATGGAGTCATGTAGCCAGTGGAGCAACTGATGGGCATTTGGCATTTTGCATGTCTCCCTCTGAGGAAGAGCCCTCAAAGGCTGCCTTTCCAAAAGCTGACATTGCACATGGTTATCATTACCTATTCCTCTGCTGATCTTGTGAAATGTGCTTCACAGGGAAGAGTGTGAGAACTAGTAGACAGAACAGCCAAGTGGAGCAGGGTAATCACTGGTTATAGACCAATAAGATGGGCTAATAAAAGAGAATTGCTTTGTGGTGGTGGAAAGAAAGTAATCCTTTCTTAAAGGATCTACAAAAATTTAGAATAAAAATTCCTGCCTGTTATGGAGGAAGGATGCAGACATAAACATTTGAAATATTTTCTCAACTCACAATCAGGTGTAGCCAGAATAGTTTCCTGAGCACCTGTAAGTCTGTAAGGATTAAGCAACTATGTGTAAAAAGATGTTCTATTGCCTAAATTACTAGTGCCATCATAAGAAGAATTGGTTTTGTTTTTTAAGACTGTTCCAGTCTTTCTTTCATTTAGCAGTGAGCAGCTAACTAATTTATGTTGCTATATAGTTAAAGAGCCCTTGTAAAACTGCCCAAGATGCTATGGTCAGGAATCAGACTAAGTCCATCATATAGTGATTATCCCCAAACTTTCTTAATGATTTTTACTGCAACATGTAATTATTATTACACAATAATTTAAAAGCTTGCATCTTGATGATGCACTTTCAAAGTATGCTTGGTTAAGCAATTGTCTCATAGATTGGAGGGGCTTTATCAGGGAGTCAAATTCTGACACACTCAAGGGTGCTGTTCTCATCTCTTTTGCAGTGAGATCTAACATCGTACTCACATAAAAGACTCTTAATATTCCCAGGCACCTGCCCTGACAGAGGAAGATGAAAAAGCTTTAGAATACTGAATTAATAGAAGACTGAATTAATCTAATTAACTGATTAGATAAGTAAGATATCCTTATAGACTCATCAAAATTGGAATGTACAAAATGAAATAGATGCAGTTTTTTCTACATTTAGTGACTCACAGATATCCTTACCCTCTCTAAGACTTTTAATGATGGAGCTGTAATAATTTGTAACAACAGGTAGAAAATTCCCTTCCTTCTTTAAAATCTTAAATGATTAAATATTTTTGGACGAGAGTCAGTCCCGTAAATTTCTTTGTCTGCCTGTTGCTGATTCCAACAGTCACAACAAACAGCCTGCTCTGAGTACATGGAATCATAGATTCATTTAGGCTGGAAAAGATCTCTAAGATCATTGAGTCCAATCATTAATGCAGCACTGCTGAGTCTACCACTAAATCAAGTCCCTAAGTGCCATAGCTACGTGTATTTTAAATATCTCCAGGTGTGGAGACCCTGCCACTTCCTTGGGCAGCCTGTTCCAATGCTTGATAATCTTTTTGGTGAAAAAATGTTTCCTAATATTCAGTTAAAACTCCCCTGGTGCAACTCGAGACCATGTTCTCTCATGCTGTCACTTGTCACCTGAGAAAAGAGACTGACACCCAAACTCCTTTCAGGTAGTTGTGGAGAGTGATAAAGTCTCCCCTGAGCCTCCTTTTCTCCAGGCTAAAAAACCCCAGTTCCCTGCCTGCGGGTTTTGCCCTGTGCTGCAATAGGGTTTTTTTTGCAGGAACCACGTGCATGGCCTGAGAGCTGGGGTGCCCAGGGCTGCCCTTCCCCAAACCCTGGACTATAAGCAGCAGATCAAAGCATCAGCCTTCCTTATGCTATGACATATCTTCAATATTTAAAAATCCAATGAAGATTTAATCATCAAAGATAAAAAAAAAAAGACAAAAAAATTCCCCAGCGTGTGAAAGTAGCTGTTAGAAGGATCTCTGATAATACTCTTTTCCCAGAACATTGTTAAAATAGGTATAATTCCATGGTAATAAATCTACTTTTGAGGAAAATAGTTGTTTGAAATAGTCTGAAAATGTTTTTATTAGTTTTATTGGGGAAATCTTTTCCAGTTACATTGGCAGCTGAGATACACAGCAGTACAGGGGAGCAAAAAGAACTGGAGGGAGCAAGTTTTTTTTCTGATTTCTAAGTCCTCCAGCCTCTCTCCTAGAGACCAGCTACAAACTCCACAATTGCTGTAAGACCTGGCATTCTTGTGCCACACATAGAAAATAGAAGATGATATTTTAGTCTGTTTTACTGGTTACAGGATTATGATGTATTGAAGGAAACTTGTCCAGATCAGTCAGTCTGACTAATTAGAAGGCAAAAAATTAAAGCGAGAGGGAAAAAAGAAAAATTTTAAAAAGGAAAGTAAAAAAAATAAGCAGGAAGATGAGGAATAAAGGTATTTAGTGAAAAAGAAGGAACAGGATCACAAACTTCACATCCTGGTTTGGTTTTGAGACAGTCAGAGGCTGTCTGCATTTCAGGATTAGCATGGTTGGGCTCTGCAGAGGGTTGCCTGGTCACCATATGCACAACAACCATATTAGGTGAGTTTATTGCTCCCAGTGCAGCTGCTCTGGGGTGATATTACTGCCTGTGTACCTTAGTTTTGTGCTTCACATTTCTGTCTTTTACAAATAATTCCACATGACAGACGGAGTTGCACATTTGATACTTGAATAACTTGAACATAGGTTTTTACATGTCAGTTAATTCCCTATTGCCAGGGAACTTTATTTTAAAAATTCCTTTCTTTCATTGTGATTAAAAAAGAAAATAAAATCCCCCAAACAAACAACGAAAAAAATCATAAACCACAGAAACAAACAAAAACCAACCAACCAACCAACCAACCAACCAAAAGAACCTAAACAAACAAACAAACAAACAAACAAACAAAAAAAAAGAAGGAAAAAACCCCATAGAAGTAGCCACAGTTCCACAGAACAGAAATTTTGAATTTCAGCCAGCTCTGCTTAGGAATTTCTAGCTCATTTTCAGGATCATACATAGGTCAAGGGCAGCTTTTTTGATTTAATACTTCAAGTGTAGATTTAATTGTTTGGCTAACTTACCGTTCAAATCTCTACTAGTCACATAATAGCCATGATGCATAGAAGAATCTTGGTTTTAGTCTGAACAGGTCTCTTTTTTTTTCTTGAGAATTCTTTCTCTTGTTTAATAACTTCTCTCTGCCCTCAAAAAAACCACATTCAACTTAACTCATCTGCATGTTGAAAGATTTCCTGGAGACGTGATGCAGTGGATAGCAATGGAGCTTGAGCTGGAAGATAGGAGTTGGACTGACTTCTCCATTGACTTGTTATGTCACTTAAGTGAATAATTTCAGCCCACTGTCTCAGTTTTCCTATTTGTAATGTGGATGAAATGCTGGTTCCTTCCTTCATTTCTGTGTTTTGTGCTATTTACTGCCTTTGCTGTGTGTGTGGACTCTTCCTTCTGTGCTCCATGGTTGTCAGTGTTTCAGGAGTTCTTCCATCACCACAGATGCTATTAGAGTAGATGAGCCCTGCAGGCTTAATTTTAAGGAGAACTTAAAAGTAGCTCAGTTCCCAGCTGAGTACCTACTTCTCATGGACTCAATGTTATTTTTTTTTTCCTGTGAAATAGTAGATTAAGAGTTGAGTTTAAGTGTGTGTGGGTTCATATGGGAAAGCAAATCCTCCCAGTCTTTCGGGTTTTCTTTATCTCTCAAGAAAGTTCCTTTACTGTTTACACTTAATTTGCTGCTTTTTCATAGTAATTTTTGAACCACTGTGTCTTAGCTGCTTTTTCTTTATGTATTTTGTATGATACTACTTCTGACTTTAGTCTTAGAACAGTTACTTTGACTGGTTCCATTGATGAAAAAGAGTAGTAGTGAGCTCTTTTCTGACACCGGGTTATTCTGTAGCAAAGGACTATTCGTGAAACAGGAGAGAGTTCTCGTAAGAATTGAAAGAGCACATTTGTACAAAAACCCAATGGGAAAAGCTCTACCGTCAAACCGGCCCCAGCTGTCAAGGCAGATGCCTGGCTTTGCTTTTTTTGTTTATATTCCAACAAATCAAAGCTGACCTGTGTTGTTATCAGAGTAGAGCAGCAGGTGCAAAAAAATAACTCTGCTGCCAACTCAAACGAAAGGGTAAGACTAATACCCTCTGGGAGGTATTGAGGAGATAACAGAGAGCCGTGCCAACAACTGAATTAACGGCTCTATTTACGGTGGGTTTTACTTAATAACCTGCTCCTAACACTGACACATAAATACTCCATTGTATTGTTTAACGCAACCACTGGAGAAATCAATGGAAACAGGATGGGCAGCTCTTGCTGTGCCAGGTGAGAAGGAGCGACGCCACGGAAGCATTGCTCTTCTAACCACAGGCAGGAGGGAGACAAGGAAGGTGTTCTTGGCTTTTACAGAAGTGGGGAGACATCATTGCCCACAATGTCTTGACTTACCTGTAGAAAGCGGCTACAGAGCAAGGAAACCTCATTCCCCCATTTTCTGGTTGCTTTTAATAAAGGCAGTGAGCATAAATAGGCGGTGGCACATATGTGAAGTACTGTCCTAGTGCCATGTGGCTCTTGGGAGGCTCACAGTCCTGGAAGGAGGGGGGAAATGAGCCTGCTGCCACACCCAGCTCTAAAGCAGACGGCTCTTGTTCAGCCACTGGAGTGGGATGCCAGGGAAGTGGTCTTGCAATCTCTTACTCTTTTCACAACAAATACAATAAGAAGAAACTGCATGGATACAGCTGGGCTCCAAGTAAATGTTTACTAAAAACACACAAACATGAAAGACTGAGTGGTAGTCAAAGTAATGGTCTGATAGAAGCTTTCTGAAACAGGATCAGTGAGCTCCACTGGGCTGTTTCAGTGATAGCCACCCACCTGGGGACAACTTCCTTTGCAAACAGAGGCTCACCTTGGGATACTTGGTAGTCTGGGGAGGAATGCAGAGCAAACAGGCATCCTGGATGAAGCTATCCCATAGGTGGGATCAGCAAGTCCCAGCCTAGTACTAGGGAATGTGGTAGAGGAATTAATAGCCAAATAAACCCTCTCTGTCAGCTCTGCAGAATGACCCTTCCCACCATGAAACCCTGCATTGCCTCTGCTACATCTCCTCTTTGAAATATGCTTTTCCTATCCCATCTGCAAAAAACTGTGATCATACTATGGTTAGTCAGGCAGTGGGTTGTAGCATGGTATAAATACTTCTAGGCTGGATCCCCAGAAAGCTGCATAGTTTAGCATAAAATGCTGTGTGCTTAATTTCCAGCTTCTCTGTCCTAGTTAATTTGTGCTGCGACCCTCATATATTTAATGAAGAAGAACAATCAGTTTGTTGATTGATGAATCAATTAATGCAAAAATTAGTAGTCCAAAGGGAAAATTTGCACATTCCCCAAGACCCTTTGCTGTTTTAGGTCTCCATCCCAAGTTCCTTATTCTGTTTGGTTCTTACTTAGAAACCAGCCCTAAAGAGGAACCTTGCAGTTTCCAGGCAGATGCCCTTTAGTAAAACAAAATATATGAAACAGAGTTTACAAAAAGGAAAGAGAAAAAACACAATTGCTTTTTTTTTTTTTTGAAAGTAGGCAAATTAGTGGTTGTTACTGTTGAAAACCAGACTAGTCCCGTAACAAAAGAGAAGTGCTGGTGGTGATAGTGGTTAAAGTAAACTTCCACATGAAATACTGGCTGCTGCTGCAGTATATATCTGAGTGGCTGTTATGTCAGCAACGAGTCAGCATCTAATGAGAGCTGAACATGAATACAAACACAATTATTACTGTTATTATTGTCATTATTCAGTAACAACTGAACAGTCACACAGGCCATATTAGCAGTATGGAAAACAGTTCCCTCAATATGCTTTAGTCTTTAAAGCAATGCAAAGAGAAGCTGTCGTGGAAGGTAAAGGGAAGTGGTTGAGGAACCAGAGCCAAGGGAAAAGGAGAAGGTGTTAGAACATGATGGTAATATTTTGTTAGCTGATGAGGTTCACGCGTAATTATAGACGTGTGGCTTGTCAAGTTACAGGGCCATCTAGAGTGCTTTTTGGCCATTTGTATATTTAGTGTATTGTAAGCAAAAGAAAGGTGTTTAGCAAAAGGAGATTAGGGAGATGAGCTGGCTCCTGGTTAGAGGAAGGATGTACCAGAGAGATAGGAAGGACATGAAAGGAGGTGTGGAGTTGTTCCATGAGGTGTGGTATTAAGTGCTGAAAGAAGAATAAAGAGCAAAGGCAGTTTTTCCCATTATTGTGTTTCCAAGACTCTGTATCCCTGAGGCTAGCCTGATGAATCTATGGCGAATGACTTCTAAATGTTCAGGAAAAAATGGTTGACCCAATTTATCATGAACTTGCTGAGGTGGTGCAGACAGTAATGAAAGTATTGCTGTATGCCAGTCAAAGCCAACTCTGAAAAATGAACACGAAAATAACCCGCTTATTTTTGGCCAGTCTTTAGTGAATCTGTCTGCTTGTTCCAAACATTTTAAGAATACATTACTGCAAATATAATCCAAACATCTATCACAAGAAATAATTTTTTTCTTGAATCACTTTTGTCTCAGCTCTGTGATAGCAATTTCACTAATATTATATGGATCTGTGCACAGAACTTCTGCAAAAAGGAGGAAGAGTTTTTTGACAGTAAAATAAATGATGATATTATTTTTTTCATATTCAAAAACTAGTGGCATGACAAGAAGATGCACATCTAGCCTGTGATGTGACAGGAAAGCATGGATCTGAAACACCAGATCCTTGTTAAGTGGCAGGTTCCATTTCACTGTTTTCTCTGCTAAAGTAACATGACAACAGGTAAAATTCGAAGAAGTACAAACATTTGGTAGTTAACACTGTCAGACACAGTGCCTGTGCCTCGAGGACTCTCTGTTCACAATCTGCCTTCTGTTTGCTTCTGATTTAGAAAAACAAACAAACAAAACCCCTCCTCTTTTAAAAGTCTTCCTTTTATTTTCATTTTACTAATGAGTACCTTGAAAATTGAAGTCAGTTCATATGAAGATTATTGGGAAAAAAAGGGGTCAGAGAAAAACAACCTATGAAACTTTGCATATCATCAAGTAATTTTTTTTTCTTGCATTCATAAAGTGAACTTTGTTCTCTCTCAAAAAGGAAACTGAACTATGGTTTTGTCTTTAAATTACATCGTTAAAAGAGAGATAAGAACCAAACCCAAACCCTGGAGCAGAGGGATAGCTCAGATATAGATCTAGATCCTAACTTTTCTACCCAAGGTTCTCTTTAGTTAAAATATATATGCAAGATTTTGAAGCATCCATATGAACATGTTAAAACAACCACCACATATCTCTTACAAAAGTTGCCTTGTAGTGCATCATGAAAATAAGATCTTTAGTCATAAAATATTCCAATCAAGCTTTATTTGATTTTGTTTATCATGATCCTATCTGTAATGTAGGTATATGTTAAACACTCCTTTTCTATTCATCTTCCTTTTTCTGGTCTTTCAGTTTACCTTCATGTATACATTTAATATACAAGGTTCAAAGAAAACAAAAGAATAAACCAAAGTCTTCCTTTCCAAAAGCCCACAACAGTAAATGATCAAGGTCTCACTGAGGTCTCTGAAAGCTCACCAAGAGCTCACCAGTTTTGCACATGCAGAGGTGGGTTTATGCATATGAACCACAGCTGTATACTCCAAAAATATGTAAGCATAGAAACATGCACTTCAGAGAGGTGTAGTAGGAAAAAGGATTAGCCCCAAAGACCCAAACCAGAATCCTGAATACTATGAATTTAGGAGATTATTTAGAAAATTTTCTTATAAAAATAATTCCTTGAACTTCATAGTCATAATGTGATTCAATAAACAGATTTTGTTACTGTGGCCCAAAGGCACATAGATAGACTAAAAATGAAATGCATCAAATGCTCAGTATGTTTTGCAACAAATATTGAATGTGATCAGAGTGTTTCTGCATATGAACTTCTTCAAAGTTTTCTAAGAGTTTTTCAGTTCTCTCAGTAGTGAGTCTTGAGGTTATCATCAGACAGGTCAAGCTGCATAGATTGTCACCTCAGTGGTACCCTGTGGGCCATAGCAAAGTGGTCCAAAGTTGAGCTTTGTGTTGTGAAGCAGATGCCTGCAAGTAATCAGCCTGCAGATGATTGTTTCTCTTGAGGTTTCTCTCTGCTCTATAGGCATTATAGGTATGGAAACAAGGAAGTGTGTGATAGCTATAAGTGGATCTACAAGGCCAGAAGAGATGCTAACACACTGCAGAAAAGGTCGCATCTGAAAGTGAGCCATGGCAAGGATGCTATCTTATCTGGGAGTCTGGCACAGGCACCAAGGATGAACCTGAGACCTTTGCAAATTAGACAGATAAAGATCATAGGGCAATCTTTGGGTCAGCCATAACTGTATGTATAGACACACTGGCTCAGACTGGGACCCTGGAGCCCTGGTAGTAATGCAAATTAAATGAAAGGGAATAAAAACCCCCATAACTGAAGACCCAAAGCTCACCGTAACATGCAAACAGGCTTTCAACATTCATGTATTCAGTTTGTGCCTGCTCTTACCACCACTGGAGATGTAAAATAGCTGGTTGGAATGCAAAGCAGCTAATTGATCATATACATTACAAGTACAAGGCATTTATGTTTCCGAAGTAGCCGTGTGTGTAAAACAAGTCCACGTGCTGTGTCGTACATGTCCTTTGTGATGTCTTGAAAATTCTGCCCATTTAGTAGTCTTTTGATTTTTCAAGAAAAGGATTAAAAATCCAGATTTTGTTACTCTTCAGTTGCAATTATCACTTGGTATTATTTATTTTAGATTACTGTGTAAGTCTTTGACTGTAATCCAAGATGCAGTAATGATCTAAAATATTTAACATACTCTGTAGATACTTGTTCCATAAACTCCAAGCCCTGAAAAGCAGGGATTGTGTGTTCACTGTGTACATAACACACTTCAAAGAAAATAGGCCCAGGTGAAATCTACATTTGAAGTTCAGCCATGATGGTAAAAGGGGAAAAATGGGGAAGAATCCCATAGGTAAATATGCCAAAAGAGATCCACCCTTTTGGACACGCCAGGAGGAGCTGCACTGAGCTTGTCTCAGCTAGAAGTCACTCTTAGACTTTGCATAGCTTACAGGTGGAGTCATGGCTTAGTAGTTTCAGTCTGTTTTGCCCTAGACGTCGTTGTTGTGTTTTGCGCAGAGTGCATGGCTTTACCAGAGGGACGGCTGGGGGCCCTCTTCCCCTATGGGCCGATTTCCCCTATGGGCTCCCCTTCCATGCCTCCTTAGTTCACATCAGAGTTGTGTCCGTGAGCAACTATACAAACTGATATCAGAACAATCACTCTGGTTGTACTACTTTAGAGTTCAATCACTTTCTCTGTACTGCTTATTTGCCTTTCCTGTGTTAGAAATTTTCGTGTCATTTAATACAAGCTGCTCTTGAAAGATTCTGGTTCAAAGAAAGCAGAAACTCTTTATATGCATGTTAAGATTCATTGGGTTGAATGTGGAAATGGGGATCAGAGTAATTTATTTTCAGAGCACACCTGTAATGCAATAAAATAATTCTCATAGAGTGCACTATACAGTGTTCAAGGTTCAAGGATTTGTAAATATGTTTTTCTGCAATGCTGGATTTACTCCACAGGAAGGCCATGGCTCCTTGGCTCTTTCCATTACAGTTGTTTACTCAGAGTGGTCAGGTGGTCATGGAAGAGAAGAAGAGCAGAGCAAATGACCTCCTGCTACTGCCGAGTTGCTGGGTTGTGGCTCAGCCAAAGCTCCTTCGGACTCCAGTGAGAGCTTTCACTAAGAGAGGCCTTCAGGGTTTGGTCTTAGAATACTACCTGATAAAATGAATGTAGGTGAAAGAATTTTTTTTAAAATCCATTAATCCCTTCTAGTAGGACTCTCTTTCTAGAAAGAATTTTGCTGAACACCAGTGCACATCTATATTTAATTGTGCTGGTTGAGTAAAGTGTTATTTGCGTAGTGTTATGACTCCAGAGACGGCACCTCTTCAAGGGAACAGAATGGGAATGTGTGTATAGACACCTGCCATGCACAGACATAGATGCATGTGTACGTGTATAAAAATACATGTGATTATATACTCACATGATATTTCATATGTGATTTCATTTATAATGTACCATGTCATAGTAGAGGGACAGATCTCAAGATTTTTTATATTATTTGCCAAAATCTCAGCTCAGATAGAATCCCTTTTTAAAACAGTTTCCAGAGGAAATGAGGTTTTCGTGGTTATTCTGTCTTTTGGCTTTTACATTTGGCCTGTAACAATCTTTGAGTTTCATCGCCAATTTTAATTAAATTTGATACGGGGGTAGAAGTCCCAGAGATATGAAGTTTTTATAGGATTAATGAAAACTGGCTGCCAAGTACAGAAGGAAAATCCATTAATACTCAATCTGAAAGAAAGAGTGACGCTTGAGCTCACTGCTTTGAGACAATGAGATATTATGAATGCCCCAACCGTGGGAAAAACTTCAATCAGCACTTGCATCTTACTAGACACTAGAGAATCCAACCACAAGATACACATTCATAGGAAACCAGGCTTCATTAGTTCCACAATTCACTTTGATACATGGAATATAATTAAAAGAAAACTGAACATCTTATGTGTCCTTCCCCTTGAGGTTTCACACCCTTTAACCAGGTTTGTCTGTATACCAGGGAGGTTTGAGCATTTGGCCCTGAACTAATGAGGAACGCGCTGCTTCCAATATCCTGACTCAAAATCTTTTCAAGTATGGCATGAGACACTGCTATAAGCATAAATCTTCCACGAATTTTTAGCAAAGAAAGGCATATACAGCATCACATGAAGAAAATCCCCGTTTAGTTTTCATACAGAGTATATTGTTGAGCATAATGCTTCCAAGCAAAGGTGTGACGGTTGTTAGTAGGACTTTATACTCCTCCTGAACAAAGTGCTAGGATGATTTCCAAATAAGGAACACCCTTGCATTAAGATAAAGGAGGTGACCTGACAATTTTCGAGACACCAAAAAACTAGTTCCTTGACTAATATGCAGAACTTTGGCAAAGCTTGAGTTAATGCTAAATCCAGTCCTCTTTCTGTGATTAATGTCATATTGTAAATTCTCCCTCTTAGGCACAATTGTTCTTACAGGTGATACTGGAAATGAATTAAGTTGTTCTGGTTGAGATAATTTATTTAGCTTCCAAAACTGGGATGTGTTGATTGATTAAATTGTAAAGCAAGTTCCATGGACATTATTTGAAAAAAATATTAATGTTGTTCAGGCATATGGTAAGAGCAACTGTCTGCTAGAGTGTGACAGGGAGAGGACATTTTAAAAGGAAAATAACTAAAATCCAAATCTCGGGAAAAGGCTGTCAGAGTTCTTCTTTTCAGATCTATAACGTGCATTGGTTTTAGTTACTGCTGGGGTGGAAAAACTATGCAAGACACATGCTTTGGTTTATTTACCTATCCATAGCTTCATCTGCCGAATCAAAGAGTCATCGGATCTTTTGGTTTGGAAATGCACCTGATTAGTTATGAAGAAGAAAAAATTAACTGAATTTTCAGGACAAAATTACACAGAAATAATTTCAGTTCATATGTACATGTTTTCCCAGATGTACTTGTAAGCTTTTTGCACAAGTTATGAAATCTGTGTAGAATTCCAGAAACTAGAGAAGTTGGGGAATACAAAACCACATAACGCAGTACTTGTAATTCTAAGATAGCTTCTGTAAATGTGACTTCAGATCAATGAATTTAAGTTATGAAGTGCATATGAAGTGCGTGTTACAATTTTTAAAAAGAAGTGAATTTAGCAAACTAAGTTTCTAAGTGTGTTTTCTTAATCCTCAAATTTTATAGTTTTCCCAGAATAGCTGGTATTCTACCTCGCCTCTATTTGATACTGTAATAAGGTCTTTTTCATTAATATTTCATTCATTCATACCTAATTGTCTTTAATGATTTAAACCAAAGTTAAATAAATAACTTGATACATCATCAACCTGTATTACCTCAGAAGTGTATGTATTGACTGTCAAACATACATTATTGCTTAAAAGTTCTTATACATCAAGTATATAATTTATATATGCTATAGGCTGAGCACCTTTACAATCATGATATTGAATTCAAATGCTTCCTCACACCTTCTCACTCACAATGCTAAGTCATTTGGCCTTTACACAGGGCTAAAGAATGTCTTTTAACTTATATAAAGGTATTGACTGTTACGATAGTCATCTTTCATTTGGCCAGAATGGGACAAGAAGTACCTCTCTCAATTTTTAGTATTTTATAACCCCATATACCTACTATGAGAAATTAAATCCTCCTCACTGGTGGTCACTGAATCACAGATTGGCTAGAATTAGAAGTGGAAAACGACTGCCAAATCATCCATGGTTTGATTTTGCCATTCTGTGTAGCTACCAAAAAAAAAAAAGCCCTAAACTAGTTTATACTGTAAAGCACCATTCCCTGTGATAAGCTTCCTTAAACTTCCTCAGGCTTTGGCTTTTTAAGCAGTTGTCAGTAACCTCTCTCTCTCCCTTTCCCTCTCTTAATATACAGGAGGGTAGAGGGGTGAGGGGGGGAGAAATAGATACTTGTAACTTTTAAGGTACATGATTTGTTTTAAATGACAGAGGAAAATACCAATCTAGGTCCTTTTCAGACTGCTCCTTTAAAACCAAGGCTGTAAGTGTTTCTATTGACTCTTTCTCTCTTACCAAAAAGGTTGCTGGCATGAGCTTGTACGGGGTAGAGATGTCCTCTCAGTAGATGTTTTTTCACTGGCCTCAGTGGATAAACAGCCAAGACCAGTGACTTTACCCTTCACAAGTCCATTTTGTATTTCATAACCTTTTTAATTCTAGGGTGAAGTCTAGTTGCATGCACATGCCATCCTGATGTCTAATGTTTTCTTTTTACAGACTTTGCGGCTTTCAATATTTTTGAACAGGGGTTTGGTTTTCTTTTTTTTTCCTGTGTATATGAGAATTACAATCCAAAGCCTTTATAATGTTTAAAAAATTACTTTCCCAATGTCCTCGATAATATCTTTGGTTATAATGTATGTTTTTAAACTTTACAACTTCACACCACCGAAAGATAATGTAAAACATCAAGAATACCCGTCACTGGGGAATTTTGTATAATTTCTTTGGTATGATTAAGCATGGGATAAATGTAATATTTTTCTAGAATATCATACAAGTAAGGGGTTTTTTTCAGTATAAAAAAGTAAAGGACAATTTTACTCATGGTGCTAATGCTAAGATACATGGAAAGGAAAGTTTGCTTAAAAGAGGGAATACTGTCTTGTGGGTGGTGTCACTCCACAATATTGATTCTGTTATAACAATGGCTGTCTCATTTACAAGATCTTTGACCATCTGATTTTTTTGGTGGTTTGAAATGTATGATCTGTGATATTTGTTACCAAGAAGTGTTACAGACACTGCTGACACAGATCAGATAAGAAACTGGGTCAGCTGACAAGATATTCCCTATAAGGCCACCTCCCTGTAACATTATGTGTATCCTTCTGTGTGAAGGATTTTCTGAGCATGGGTTGTAGTCTACTGTATAGTTTCATTTGAAATTATTGAAAAGTTCTTTCTCTCTCCTAAAAAAAAAAAAAAAGAAAAAGGAACATGTTTAAATCATATTTCTCTTTAAAGCAGAAAAAAAAAGTAAAACTATTTGGTATTTAATTTCTCAAAGCTTGGCAGTTTTCATGTATTGCTCTGTCAGGATCCTTGTCTTTTCATTCGACTTCTTTTCTGATTACAGATTATTCATTTATGGATGGGCAGCTGTAGAAACTTGCTTCTTGCATATGCAAATTAATCATGGTAATGTTTATCATAAGGAGATTTTGTGGCAGTGGAAAAGGGGTTGTGTCAACATGTTCTTGATTTCAGTTGTATCTTCTTCTACAAATGGAATTGGCCTCCTTTCTTCATCTTCAGTGGATTTTTTTTTTTTTTTTGCCATTTACCTCTTGGACTAGACACCGCTCACTAAGCAAGCTGTTTGATTCACTTACAGATCATGATTTTGGAAGGAGCTGGCAGAATGAGTATCAATTCCAGCAGCAATCTACTCCACCAGCAGCCTTCCTGGACAGATGGATATTCTACATGCAACGGTAGGAGGAATTCAACTGCTCCGAGCTGTGTTCTTTTTTGGGAGGCCGGGGGAAAGGGGCTGCTACACCTTTAAATATGTACAAGTATTATTTTTCAGTAGTACTAATTTACTGGAGTTTCATTTCTGGTAAGAAAAATTTCCATTTGTTACTTTATCTGTAAAAAGCTGAACTTGCAAAAGGGACCAGTTTATTGTTCATTTCCTTACTGGCTTTTTTTCTTAAAATTTAATCGTGCTGAAAGTGCCAAAAATTCTCTCTTCTCAGTCCAGAATCCTTTCTCTCATACCTTTGCCCCTCGTGCTTCCTCTGAACCAGCATTACTCTTTAATGCTAATCACCCCTCTGGCTTTCCAGGGGAATAGTCTTTTTGCTCCTTTGCTGTATTTGCTTTTTCAGCTCAAATTACTAGATAGCTTTCTAATTAGACTGGCATTAGAGCACTAGATAGCTTGTGGCTTGTGATTTTTTCTCTTTTTTTCTTCTTACTGTTTTCTGATTATATATCTGCGTATATAAAAATTAATTCGTCTATATTCTCTCAGTATAAAAATATATATATAAACCTATATTTCTATGTATAGTCTTTGACATAAGTTTAAAATTCTTTTAATTATTCAGTGGACAGGTAAAAGTTAAAATCTAAGCAGACAATCACATACTGCAGTTGTCCTAATACAAATAATGCTGAAACAAAACTTACAGTGAAAGTTCCCACTTAACGAAAAGCTTATTCTTTTTTATGTGTCATTTCTAAATGCGCAGGAATACATCAACATGTGCCTAATAAATGTGCCTGTCTATAACAGTGTCATACAGAAAAAAAGTCCTGTCTGAGTTTCAGTTTTCCACGGGATTTCATGGATGGAAATGGTGGGGGTCTATGTCAAATATCCAGTGTGAAATTCCTCAGGATTCACTTATGTTTTAGAGGGACAGGAAGCTCAAAGCTCAAAGCTCAAAGCTAAAGCCTGTGCAGTAATTCACCACTTCAACTGCTTTTACCTAAGCTACTTTTGCCTCTCACTAAACTATCTTTGCTAACATTAGGATTCTAGTGGCCTCTGAAATCACTTTACTCTCCTGAAGTGATAAGAATACAAATCAACCTCCTTTTCAGGGGATATTTGACAGCTCCAGCAAACCTTTTTTCTCTGACATACCATACTTTTAATAATTTCCACACTCATTCCCCAAATCCTTCAACAGGAGGATGAAGAACAGTCCTGCAAACTCCCTAAGTTACTTACACAGGCCTTGTTGGCTAATATTGATAAAGAAAGCTAGACAACTGTGGGGATTGTTTTTGTGTTACCTGGAAACTGTGTCCTGTATCTCAGCTGAAGAGACCTGAGGTCTAGTGCACCTGAGTTAAGGTGATTTCCTAAAATGTGCCAGCTCTGATGCTTGTGGTCCTGTAGCAATATCCACTGTTGTCAGTATTTCTCGCTGTGTGGTTAATCTTTTTCTAGAGGAGACTGGGAACAGAGCGGTGCCATATCCTGGAGTGGGGCCACTGCAGAGCTAGGCCGTGGCAGTCTCTCCTCCTTCTGTAATCTCTCATTCCCTCAGCCTTCATGCGCTTGTGAACATTTTATCTCACCGTCACCTCTGCCTGGCCTAGTCCATTTTCCTCCTTTCCCAGGGAATAAATTGCTCTGAACTCTGTGAGGACAGACCAAAGCAGTCCTGGCTTTGCTCTTACCTTACATAATGATCATATCCCATGTACAGTTTTTTCCATTTGCACATGTAAATTATTGTCGTGCAATGAGCAGTTTAAGAGATTGCCAAGAAAAGACTCAGACATTCTAACAAAATTAGACAGCTTCCAGAACTAAAAATGAGTTTTACAACTACATTCAGAAACCACCTTACATGACTACAGCAATAATGTGCATCCATCAGAATGCCAGCTCTGTCATGAAACCATGGCCCCCGCTGATAGGCTTTTACCATGGAGCAGTATGAGAGCGCTTTAGCTTTTAACCTTCCTTTTTCTAACCTCACAATTCATATTCGACCCCTACTAAGTTCTTACTCAAAAGAAGTTTTCATGTCACCTTATGAGAGTTTTGGAAGGCTTTTCCATCATTTTCTGATATAATAAAATAATTTTCCCACATATCCCTTTTCAACAGTACTTCCGTAAGGTATCTTCCCTCAGAGAATTTTGGTGTATTTAGCCAACATTAAAAAGCTAATTCCTGCAAATCAATCAGCCAAGACGTGTAATGAAACAATGCCCAATTTTTAGTTGTAAAACTGTAGCCAAAACCCCCACAAAATCTTCTCCAGCAATAGCTACTGAGCCAGTGTTAAGCACTGAGAAAAGCATCTAGATCTGTAGACTTCCAAGGCATGCAGTTTGGCTGTAGATCTTTATTGCTGATGACTATTATGCTATCAGAGACAGTAATTTTCTTTTTCTTTTCCAGTATCCAGTAGCTTCTATGGAACCCAGTGGCACGAAATACACCCACAATACTGGACTAAGTTTCAAGTCTGGGAGTGGCTGCAGCACCTCCTTGATACCAACCAACTGGATGCCAACTGCATACCTTTTCAGGAGTTTGATATCAACGGGGAACATCTGTGTAGTATGAGCCTGCAGGAATTCACTCAGGCAGCTGGGACGGCAGGACAACTGCTTTACAGCAACCTCCAGCACCTAAAATGGAATGGTAAATAGATATTAGACAGAGACATACGTACAGTGGTCTGAGTTCTGAGAGCTTCAGAAGTCACTTACGCTCCCCAGAGACCCGCCTGGCAGATTATATTTGCTATGTTTGCTATTCGGCTTATAGCTCATTTACTGTATTGCTAAATTTCTTAGATATGACTTAAGGCAGAAATCTGAAGGACCAAGAGGAGAGGGTATGTTTCCTGCTCCAAAATCAGCCCTCTGGCACAGGTGTAGAAGTTGCTGCTTGGAGGTAATACATTTGATTCGTCTGTGCTCATTCTCATACCTCCTATCTGCCAATTTGCTTTCTTGCAGGCCAGTGTGGAAGTGACGTGTACCAATCTCATAATGTCATTGTGAAGACAGAGCAAACAGGTGAGTAGCAGCTGGGTAAATTGTCTTTTGAAAGGGGAGAACTCCTTTTCCAAGAGAGACAAATCAAAATGGCATTAAATAAAATGGAAAGTGTATCATGCAGAATTAAAGAAGTAATACAAATGTCAGTCAGTGCCTGCTTCTGAAGCTTCAGGTAATATCATGTGCATGTGGCCACTTTTCCTGGGAAACCTCTGCAGTATCAGCAGTCTACACTGATGTTCAGAGTTGGATTAGTTTGAGGTGCTCAATGGAGGCAGCTTTGTAGAGGACTTCATTCTATGCTTAATTCAGCAGATTTCAAAACAGCTATTAACAATATGCTCAGTTAAAAGAAAGAAAGAAAGAAGGAAAGAAAGAAAGAAAGAAAGAAAGAAAGAAAGAAAGAAAGAAAGAATTTGTTGTAAAGTGCTGTTAATGTTTGAAACCAGAGGAGATTTCCAAAAAAATCTGCTTGAAGAGAAAACAAAATGTTACATTTTAATTTCTTCACATGTTTCAGTGACAGTGAAATTCAGGCAGTAGTTTGGTTTGATCAAATCTGCATTTCTCCTGTTGCAGTTCTTTTTCTGAATGTGTTCATAGCTAGATCCTTTTCCTTCCAGGACTTTATTTCACTGAGAAAGGAACTTCAGCTTTGTTCAACTATTCTCTTTAGGCACAACTATTTTCCTGGTTCCTTTGCCAGATCACGCCTGTACATATCCACACACTCTCTGTCCCACTAGTCCCAGCGTCTTTGTATGTAGGTGTGTCCGTGAGCCACATTTTGCTATCTGCTGCGGAACAAATACAGATCTGTTGCATGTGGCGTCTCCAACAAATACTGTCAGCCTGTTTATCCAACTAACCTGTCGGAGCCCAGCCTCTCCAGCCAGGGACACTATCCACCTTCTACTTGCAGCAGGCAAGGATTGCAGTCTGGTCTGCAATCCCCTCCTGGCCTGTGCCTGTGTGGTATGGGAGCTGTGCATGAGGCAGCCTCGCTGCTTTCCATAGAGGCAACTCCAGTAATCCTTTAAGTCCCTATTTATGAGATCCTGGTATAATACTATTTCCTCCTCCTACTAGAGATGAGGCCAAAGTACCTCAGCTGCACATCCTGGAAAGGACTAACTGATGGACGGTTCTCCTGGATGTGCTGAATCAGGAGTGGTCTGGTAGGGCTCTGGTGGTGCCGACCGTGGGCAGTGGGAGTGGACACTGCATGTAGGGGAGCAGGAATTGTGGATTAGGGCTACTGGGAAACTTATTCCTTGTGAGGCAGCAGGAACAAAGCTAGTGGTTTTGAGGGCAAGCCCGGCTCACTCCAGTAAATCGTCACAGCTGTGAAGACTTAGGTACTGAAAAAGGCCAAAATGGGAAGGTAAACATGGTCCCCATGTTCTGGCTGGGTAAGGCCTGTTTTCGAGGCAGCATTAGGCAGATCAGGTGTCCAAGCAAGCAAAGGGTGTGTGCTATTGTAGGAACACAAGCTCTGGGTGCCCAAACATGCAGCTATTAGTTAGCATGCCTGCTAAATTCCTATGTCATAAGTGGTAACTTAGCCAAACATGATGATTTAGCTGTAACTCATTTCGGGTTTTTGATTTCATTTATATGAACATGAAAAAAATTAGGTTTAACCTAGATTTGAACCTTATATCTCATCCTTTCTGACCTGGTTTCAAAAGAAAAAGAGATTTTTAAGGATTCTGATCTTAAAAATGCACTGTGAAGGAAGTAATTTCCAGACCAGTATACAGATCATAAAGACAATGCTTCTGTTCTGCTTATATTGATCCATATGACCAGAAGGTCACTAAAAATTATTCCTCTTTAATGATGAAGGTGGTTTTTAGGTTAAGTATGGGGACTTGGTGTGCCTGGAATAAAATGGCCTTTCATCTAGGGTTGAGTTTTGATGTTTCTCACTATGTGCTTAAACATGAAGCTCTGTTTCAGAGAGGACTTTCGAGTTCTACCATATAGAAATAAATACTCATCATAAGCATCCTTCTGTTTTACTAGATATTTGAGAACACTTTAATCTCTCTGGCTTCAATGCACTGTCATAATCATCAGGGGCTGAGACTTCAGGACTGGATTGGGTAGAATTAGAGTTGATCTGGCATAGGAAACCTCCTCCAAGGCCAGGCATAAGTGATACATTAGTCAGGAAAAGGAAGAGCATACTACATTATTTCTAGAAGTCAGTGCTTTGTGTAAATACATTTGCCTGAATATGAAAAACTCCATGCATAATTTAAGTGAAAGGTAATAATTTTGTACATAGCACCTTCACTTCTTGGTTCCCTTGACAGCTTTTTTTTTTTTTTGCACATTTTTAATTCTCTCAGTGCTCAATACTTACCTCTGTGCTGAAAAACGTTCTCTTAGTGATCTGATTTTCCTTTTGCCTTCAGATCCGTCATTAATGGTGTCCTGGAAAGAAGAGAATTATCTTTATGACAGTGGCTATGGTAGCACAGTAGGTAACTAACCTCACAATACTTCATGCATTCTGAGATGGCTTTACTGTTGTCTGAGGCTATTAGTTTAAATGTCTTCTTTTTAATTCCCAGAGTTATTGGACAGTAAAACATTCTGTCGTGCTCAGATTTCCATGATGACACCTAGTCACCAATCTTCTGGTAAGAAACTTGTAATTATATTTTTAATTGTTTGTCACTAGTCCCAGAGCTACCGACATGTGATAGTCTCTGTGGTGCTCTGTTGTAGGATTGCATCTGAGCCTCCAGTAATTTTAAACTAAGCACTGATGATTCTGACAGATTTATTAGCTGTCATTATTACAATAGCTTTCTTTAAAGAAATGCTTCTGTCTTCTCTCTGTCAAGAGAAAGATGATCAAATAATCTGTAATCTCCACATATCTTTTAAAGTGACTGAGTCAAAGGGGTAAACATTAGTGTCAGAGAGATGAGACATTCCAGCTACACCACACTTTTCTGTGGTGTAGCAGGGTATGGGCAAACGAGTGCCCTAGTCCTCCCCAGAAGTGGCCGTGTTTCCCTGGTGAGCCCGTGATTCACGCTGAGTAGGTTGCTGGGTTTGGGGCCAGGCCCGGGTTGGCCCGGGGAAGCTGTAGGGCAGGCACCAATGCCTGCGCCCAAATGCACCAAGCCCTGTGCCCAAATGCACCAGCGGAAGGGCTTCCTCCTGCGTCCTCTCTCAGCTGACTGCAGGGTGCTCACTGAAACCCCCTTCCCTTCCATGAGGGAGAGTAAACATCTGCCTGCTAAAGGGCAGAAGAGGTAGCAAACCCGTTTGCTGGAGTACCTGGAGAAAGTGCAGTCCGTTCACCTGTGTTGAAGGCCTTGTGGGCCCTGTCCCGGGGACTGGCACCAGGCCGGGGTGGGAGAGCAAGGCAGTGGGAAAAGAGTACAGCAGAGATGGCAGGGGAGGAAGAAAGCGGGGAGAGAAAGGCATTAGGAGGCCATTAAGCAGAGATCTGAGGGAGAAAGCAGTGGAAGTCCTGGGAGGATAAGAAAGGAGAAAACGTTGCTGTAGACGCGGCCTTGCACTGGGGGCAACCCTGTGCTTCTGTGTGTGGGCAGCGGCTCCGGCCCCTGTGCTCTCCATCCCCTGCGCCTCCAGCCTCCAGAGCTGGATTCGTCAAGGGACATACAGTTTAAACTAATGCACTCAGCTACGAACTTAAAAAAAAAAAAAAGAAGAAAAAAAAGGAGACAGAAATCTTGACCAGAAGAAAACCACGAAACCTTAAAAAACCCCAGCCAAACACCCTGTTTGCTTTCTCCACCACCTCCGCCCACTCTCACAAGATGGCCACCAGGGTTTCGGGGCTCTCTGACAGGGCTGGGGACTTGTCCGGATCCTGGCACAGTGTGTTTATCCACTGACTGCTTAGGCCTAGAGCTAGGGTGGCACGCCAAGGGCACAGCCTCCTGTAAAAACTGAATTTGTATATCCCGTAAAAAAATGGCTCATTCCTGAATCATATGCAAATAATGTGTAACCTTTTGTCAAAAGTTTTGCAAGACGGCTTTGTTGAAACTGCATCATAACTCTTTTCATCTGTCAGGCCCCAGCCTCCTAACATGGCATGCTTGAAACCAGTCTCCACGTAGGAGCTGTGGCAGAGCGGAGGCTATTTACACAGCTGAAATCCAGAATAAATCACTGGCTAGGCAGAAGGCAACTGAACTTCCAAGAATAAATCTCCAGCTAAGTGGAGCATAACAAACATTTGCAAGCGAATTGTGAGATTTTAAAATGAGAAGGATTTATATGAGGGCAAATAAAGAACTGGGTCCTGCAGTCCTTACCTGGAGTTCCCACAGGCTTTTAATAATATATGGGGAATCATAATCTGAGGAAAGGCAGTGAAATAAGCCTCATTTTACTTCCCCCACACCACACCCCCCTCCAAGCTGACTGAGGTTCAGGCTAGTTCCTGCTTTTTGAGAGTGGAAAGGCAAAATGACTCAGAGCACGTTTGCTGCTTGGGGGTCAAGAACAGTAATTTATCAGGCTCAGAATAGCAGAGGTTAGGCCCATCCCCACGGTCTTGTTCAGTTTATGTTTCCAGTTATGTATGAATAAAGCAAGTGTGTGAATAACTTTGCATCTACCTTTTCACATGCAGTTATTGCAGTAGCTTGTGCAAATCTGACAACTTTCTATGCAAATAAATATTTCCTGTGAGTCATTTTCCCATGCAAATGCCTGGTTTCCATGAAAAGTATGATAATTGTGCATTCATAGAAGCTGGGAAAACATGCGTGGGACCTTAAGCTTTGCTTTATGGGATTCAGGGGCAAGGTATGCTGAAAAGCAAACACAGAAGGGGCTCCCTCTCAGGTCTATCCCACAGATTTTGCGAGACTTAGAGCAATCAGATGAAAGCTATTCATTAAGTACAAGAGTAGAGCCAGGCTGCGGTGGATTGGGGGTGGGAGGGTTGAACGTGCAGACTGCGAGGTAGGTTACAGTCATGAACAGGCGGAACTTCTTTTTTTCATTTCTGAAGAAATGCTTGTGCCAGAAACCCTATTCTTCCTCTGGCTGGCTGCAGATGATAAAGTACCATTGATGAGAAATGGCTTGTTCCTATGGCTCTGAGCCACAGAAAAATATATGCTTGTCCTGCTGCCAAAAACTCCTACCGGCACAGCCCCTTTCCCCCACCCTGCCCCCCTAAACAACAGTGCTTTGCCAGTTCATTATGTTTTAGTCAGGTAGGTGTTCTGTGCATTGGTACCAGCACATACATTTCCCATTAGATCATCTCTTCAGAAACAAATAAGCCCCCAAAGATACGTGCTTCAGCAAAGACTAAGATAATGGGACAATTCAAGATTCCTTTTACAGATGTGATCATCCTATTTTTCTCTCTCTCACACATAACATGAGGTGAGGTATTTGTTAATCAAATTTAGGTTTCAAAAGCCAAATGTTTACCTCTGCATTCATTCTTTATTCATCAATGGTCTCTTTGAGAAGTGTGCTGATTAACATATAGTACAGAAAACAAAACTCTCCCTCCTCACTTAGATTACCTTCCGAAAAGTGATTATCTTTAGAAGAGATATTTGTTCTTTTTTGTGGTTTTATTTCTTTCAACCTGCTAGTCAGTGGAAAACCTTTAATCAAATTTACAAATAGGCTTCATTTTCCTTCTCTGCAGACTCTTCAGACGCAAAAAAATCGCAAGATCATACCCCAAAGTCCCACACCAAGAAGCACAGTAAGTCAACATTCATGCTTATAATGGTTGGTTAGTTGATTGAAGGAAAAGAAACAAATGAAAATCAGGTCCTATTTGGGAGGGAAGAGGAAGCATTTTGAACACAAAACTCATTAAATCATTATTGTGATTGAATTCTCCAAGGATCTGACTGTCTAGTACTGCTTGTTTACATCATCTTGGACTCAATATTGTTAAACTTTTGAAATTGTTTTTATCAGTGAGGGCCTATGGGAAGCAACCAAAAACCAGCTTCCTCTACCCTGTGTTGAGCTGGGCTGGTGGAGTGGAGTAAAGGAATGATGAGGAAGACCCAGGATTAAATCAGGAGGGCCTCTCTCTGCATGGGCACAGTCATGCTCATGCCTGTGCCTGCCAGGTGCAGCACATACCATGGATCCTGCTCAGCATCTCCTTGCAGAACTTCTCATGCACAACATCACATGCAAGCACCTGTCCCTCAGTCTTGCCACCTTCTTATCCCCTGATATGACAGTCTTTCCACTCTCCTCACCTACATTTTCTGCTAGTTTTTATTCAACCTGACTCTGAAGACAGGTTACTATAGTTGTGATTTCTGTACATAGTTCTATTAATGTACTGAGATCTTTTTATGCTGAAATATCTTGTGCATGTCTTGCATCCTGTGCAATTCCCTGATTATTATAGAAAAGCTTAATATTGGTCTTTCACTGCATTTTGTGGTATTTGGGTTCATCCTGTTTCAGTACGACCTCCAGATTACATCTCTTCCTGACTCCTCTTCTTGCTCTCTTCTGCCACTTTGCCCAAATAGAACTCCTGAATTTTATATCTGTACACAGGTATCTGGGTGGTTTTTTTGTGTGTGTTTATAATAAGGTTGTTAATGCAAGGCTTAGACAGGACTGGTCTGAAGAAAGACCTGTGAAGAACTGAGGTCTGTCAGCTTGCTCAGCTTGGAGAAGAGAAGGCTGAAGGGTGACCCATCCCAGTCTACAGCTTCCTCAGGGAGGGCAGTGGAGGAGGAGGTGCTGATCTCCTCTCTCTAGTGACCAGCTGTAGGACGTGAGGAAATGGAGTGAAGGTGTGCTACGGAAAGTTTGGACTGGACAATAGAGAAGGTTCTTCACCCAGAGGGTGGTCAGTCACTGGAACAGGCTCCCCAGGGAAGTGGTCCTAACACCAAGCCTGACAGAGTTCAAGGAGTGTCTGGACAATGCTCTTAGTGATGTGGTTTAGTTCTAGGACATACTGTGAGGAGCAGGGAGTAGGACTTGATGATTTTTATGGGTCCTTTCCAACTTGAGATACTCCATGATTCTAAGAACTCA
Organism: Gymnorhina tibicen; assembly: GCA_013399875.1. NCBI lineage: Eukaryota > Metazoa > Chordata > Aves > Passeriformes > Artamidae > Gymnorhina > Gymnorhina tibicen. Next base: position 32,118 of record VXAZ01006880.1, read on the forward strand.
GTCACAGCCTGGGCATACAAAACAGGTCACACTGGCAGTATGGGCTAATCCCCTTAATTTCCAGTTTCTTCAATACTGCTCTGTATCATGACCATAAGTTACTGCTGTCCAGATAGGCTAGGTCCACTACATTTTACTGGGTCCAGAAACAATTATAATAATAAAGAAAAATATTGGATTAGTTGACTGAAACCTAATTCTACTTATACTGCACTGTATACCATTTTCAAGTTACCTTCACATCTTTGACTAGCTTGTTTCCTTCTTAATTTGGTCTAATTGCATGCTTTTGAAGTCAGACCAAAGGACTGCTGTCTTTCTGGCTCACCTTGTCACTGTGTTTGTTATTCATTTGTAAACTACTTCATCTGACTTGTCGGATTTATTTGTTTTTTTTTTTTAACCAGGACTTTCTGGTGCCATCTTTATAGTAACTGTGAGATGTATTTGTGCTTAAACTAGAAAGTCTACCTGTTGAACTTGGAGATCTGTTTTTCTCTTTTCTACACCATGGTCAAATTTTTAGTATCCCTTTCATAAACAGTTTTGTTTGGCCAGTTTTCTCACTATCCCTCTATCCACTGTGCACCTTCTTACTCATTCATGCAGAATGGCAATTCACCTCCTGTGCCTTCTGTCTGCCTTTTAAATGCATGGAGGTTCGGTGCCTGCTTCACGGTAATCTCGGCTGTTTCGTGTGCCACACAAAAATATCAGGTTACATGCTGTGCTGTAGACGGGGATCAGGAGAAATGGCAAATGAGATGAGGGGAAGGCTTAAACATGTTCTCTTCAGGGCAGGAACAGTGCCAAAGGCAGAAGGAAGCAGTGGGTGGTTTGGACTCTGCTTCCCCTAGTTGCTGGGGCCCCTACCTGCCTGCCACAGGGCTCAGACTGCCTGAGGCCAGCACTTACCTCCAGTGTAAAGGCTGCCAGTGTTTTTCACCTGTATATCTCTGAGGTGGAGGTCCTGTGCTCCAGACTCTATGGCCTGAGTGTTCGCCCTCTGTAGATGACATAAAAATTGCAAGCATAGCCCAGAGAGCTCTTGAGACAACTCCTTCCTTGCCCCATTCCTCTTTCAGATCCTCGAGGAACTCATCTTTGGGAATTTATTCGGGATATTCTTCTCAATCCTGAGAAAAACCCAGGATTAATCAAGTGGGAAGACCGGTCAGAAGGTGTCTTCAGATTTTTAAAATCTGAAGCTGTGGCTCAGCTGTGGGGAAAGAAGAAGAACAATAGCAGCATGACTTATGAGAAACTCAGCCGGGCTATGAGGTGAGCTGGAGTTGCTGAGGAAGACTGTGGCACATACACAGACCAACTGGATGGAGAATTTGTTTGACTTCAAAAATTATTTGTCAACAGCACCAGTTGCTTTCTTTGACAGTCTCTCATGCTAATTTTGAGGTTGTAGCATCCCATTCTTCTTTGTCTTTTCTTCTCCTCCTGTTTCTGTATAATATATAATATATATAACACAAATAATTGTTTATATATATATAAATTCTGTTTCCCTCCATCCAAACAACCAATGTAGGAAGGGAATATGGTTGCAGAAACCTGAAAGTTCACATACTACTAAACTGAGAGTGTTTAAATGGCCCAGTAATGGCTGGAGACCTTGTCATTTCCGGCAATGTTCAGAAACTAGGCATACCCCACATCCATTGTCTTAAAATAGGTGTTAGGATTTTCTTTCCTCTTTGATTTAACATTTTGAGAATTTTTTCTTAATCTCCAAAACTTAAAAAGGTATTTTTAAAAGGAAGCTGAGGTTCTTTCCTGATCTGATTTTCAGATCCTGGTTTCTCTGGAAAAAAACCCCCATGAAATCTCGTAAGAGTGTGTGATAAATCTAGCAATATGCTTTGACCTGAAATACGGTGAAATTCAAACTCAGAAGCTGATTAATAGAAAGTAAAAAGAAAGCGTCCATTTTTCTTTCTCTGTCATTCAATTATAATGATCTTAGGTATTATATATATATCTGAATAAAAAATAAAGACCTTGTAGGATAGCTAAGGGATTGTCTAGCTGGCAGTGGCCTTTTAGGACCATAGGTGAATTTATTTTATATCTTTTTCTGTTTTTATTTTAACAGATACTATTACAAAAGAGAAATCCTGGAGCGCGTGGATGGTCGGAGATTAGTATATAAATTTGGAAAGAATGCCCGTGGTTGGAGAGAAAATGAGAATTAAATATAGCAAGAAATAACATTTAAAACACACGGATGTAAATATTCAAAGACTATTTTCTTATATTTATGTACCAAACTGGGGTGAAAAAACAATTCTACTTCTGTCGGGAAGAAAGAACATTATCATTATTGGTGTTAAAATTATTGTATTTGAAGTATGTCCTGTATGGGGAAAAAATGTACACAGTTTTCTGTGATATAAGTTAACATTATAGAATTATGATTATTTTTCCCTTCTTGTGAAGTTTTCCTCTTTTTTTTTTTTTAATCATACAGGCATAATGTGATTTATGAGTCATGCAAAGAAAGGGAAGGAGCTAAATTCTAGGGCATTTAGGGAGTATGATAATCCACTTTGGAAGGCAACTATAAGTGGAGGAAACAGTAAAGCATCTCTGAGCCAAGTAGCCTTCTTCCATAGTCAGATGGTTTTAGCTTTCCTTGGCCAATACCACTTGTTCCTTCCCTCCTCTGATTTCTGAGTGTTTTAATACTTTGCTGGCTTTCAGCTGCTTTTCTTGAATTAGACAGCGGGTTCCTTTTCAGCTGGCTTATGCCAGCCACGAGAACAGTGGCTCTGCAAGGTGGCTGTCAGCATTTATTTGGAGAACCCATACTACCTCCACCATTGCGACCTTCTTTTGTAGGCAGACATTTAGGATGAGACCTTACCTGGTTCTCAGTGTCCTCCTTAACCTCCAAAGAGCATTCAGCTCACCCCAGGAAAAAGGCTATTTGTTATTAACTAATGTCTTTGGGGTGAACTGCTGGAAGACAGTCAATCTTGGGGACCAAAAGCTATTGAAGGAAGATTGTTTTCTGACTGGGCAAACTTATTAAAAGGCACTGGTTTCCCAGTAGGAATGTTAATAGTCCTCTCACCCTCTTGCACTTCTAATTAAAGCTTTCAAATCTGTGCCATGTGAAGCAGTGAGGAGGTGGGCAAGCAGAACGTTTATTAATCCCATGGCATGAGGAAGCAGTCTCCCCAGTTACTTCAAGCTGTGTGGTCCTCCTGGAAGGTCAAGTCTCACTTGGACAAATACTTTCAAAAAAACTTTGAGAAATGCAAATCTAAAGTTTGTGTAAAATATTAGTTCCCTTTGCTTTCCTCAAGTCTAACTCTATGCTGTACTTGTATTTGTCAGTTGTGCTTGGGATTCTTAGTTGCAGGAAAAATCCCATCAACATAAAGACACTGAGATTTTAGGGACATTCAGATCTGGGTCAGTATTTTGGGTTCATCTCTAGCAGTGCTATGCAGACACTGAGTGTTCATCATCAGCTTTTCCTTTCTCCAAGTCACAAATGCTTTCTGTCAGCACTGAGCATATGCAGAACATAGGGAAATAAAAACTAGAGGAGGCAGCACTTCACCAGGTCACTGAGTACGTGAGATGCAGGAGTTGAGAAACAGGATTGTCTTGGTGATGTTAACAGAGGTGAAACCAAGATCAATTTCAAATCACTTTTTCAGGGATGGGGAATTTGGAAAACAATAACAGGGACTGAGAAGCCAGAATCAAAAAAAGAAAAAGGAAAAAAAAGGAAAATTAAGAATATTAAATCCATCCAATATCCATTTCCTCAGGCATCCCCTGGGTTTGAATCCATATTAGCTTGAAATACAGCAAGATACAGCTGGGGGTTTCAGGATATTCCATTTTTGTTTGCCTTAAAAGGAAATAAAGATGAAACCAAGAGACAACAGAAGTATCAATATAAAGGGTATAAAACGTGCTTAGCAACAATTTGTAGGCAAACATGAGAGCCTAACTTGTTATCTACACATGTAGGGCATGTTAAACAATAACACCACCTCCTACACTGTGTATGCCAGAGCTGTCACCATCAATTACCCATACATGACAATTTTTACTTTTCATAACCTGGGTGGAGAGAGGTTCATCTTATTTACAAATCAAATAATAAGCCTGTGTACTTCAAAGCATTTTTTTCTCTCAGTCTATCTCTAGGTTTGTTTTTTTTTTTGACTGTCTGTGTTAGCCTTGCTTGCTTTTGCGCAACTCAATAATTTCCTTTTTTAGCTTAATTTGCTACATTTCACTTCCTTTGCCATCATTTTGTAGTTCATATAACAAGAATCAGGCCACCAGATGAGAAGAGCACTTTCACTTTACTTGTAAGACCATTTCTTCCCCCTACCTGATGGTTATTTGTAGCCCTTTGCTCCACGCTCTTCACACCACCTCCACACCTTGGGTGAAAATCTGAGATCAGTGGTACCGTCACAAATCAGCAATGCAGTTGTACCTAATCTCAGGCTAAGATATATCTTATAGCAATGGATTGTAATACTTCATGAATTTGCTTTCTACCTGATCTCTCACAAAATTTCTTGGGAGATAAAACAAACCTGTGATATACGCATGTCACCGCTTGGTTGCTGAGCAGCAGCTAAACCTGCCTTTAAAGGTTTTGAAAGATAAAACTGTACTTAGAAGCATCTGTATAAATTGAGAGAGTGGTTTACATTGGGGTGCAGTATAAATGGTCTTCCACTGTCACATCTTTCAGCACATGGAAATCATGCAAGTTTCTGTTTCCACCCTGCAGAACTTTGCGGAGTAATAGGTACTTGTCATTCAGCATTACAATAGCACAAAGTTGGAATAGGAGCCAGCCAACATTAACTCTGTTTTTCAAATATATTAACCTTTGCCTAAGACAAACACAAAGGACTGTTTAAAACTACAGTTCTTGCCAAGGACAGATGCAACCAACCAAAGAGAGTCTTTTTACCAGACCTAAGCAAACGGAGAAAATGAAGAGATGAATTTTTATGTAAATTGCTATTTAAACAAAAAGCATTTCTGATTGCTCTTTTATTTTGTATTTCAGAGGCTGAGCAATCATATTTTTAGATATATCCTTTAAGTTAGCAGCTGCTGAACTGGTAGCACCATGTGTATAGATTTTTATTGTACCATAATTTTTCATATGTATAAAGCTCTAGATAGGAAAGTATATCATATTTATACAGTTACATGCAAATCACAATGTCAAAGGGTTGGCATGAGCACTCTAAATATTTTCTGCACAGAATTAGAGCCACTTGCTCTAAAAACATCCTGAGAAACTGTATGTAGGCTGTTGAACTACATAGACATTAAAATGTTTAGTTACATTTTCGTCTTTCTTTCTGCAGCACATTGCATAATTCCCGCTTGCTTCTCACAGCATCGTCTTCAATGTCTTCGTGTGGAAACAAATCCAAGTTAGATATTTCACTATTGCCATTGTAAATCTCAGCTTGGAGACAATGTATTCACAAAATGGTTCTAAAGTCTGTTTCTATTTTTGTGAATATGATACAGATTCAAATAAAACACTCATGAAAGAAATTATTTGTTTAATCTTTATCTTCCCTTTTTTATATCTTGTGATTGGAAGTGACAAATGTGAATTCTTTCAGTACTGAAGAATATTTCAAAATTGATGAAAGGACTGCTGTAACTACAACAATATCCAATAGCTTAAATTTACTAATATGTTGAATAGCCCATCTATTGTGAAGATAATGGATTTCCAAACCTGTTTTGTGTCTCACAGGCCTCACTGAAATAATGGATTATGTCAACACATAATTGCCTTTCTTGTTTGGCTGCTAAACTTAAAGACCTTACTTCAGCACTGATTTAACTTCAAGGTATTTTGAAATGTATGCAACAGCTAGGCTGATTAAGGATGCCATTACTCACACTGAGCATTTCCTTTACTGAATCAAAGCAGCTAAAACTATGAAATCCTGTCCTTCATGTTATTTTTCCATCTAAGTTGTTGCTACGGAAAGGGGACATCTCTCCTGATTTACTCTGCAGTTTGAGGTAAAAAAGTGCAAAAGTCTATAATGAAAAGCAAGTCAAGGCAGACCCCTGTGGCATTTGTGGGGCCTGTGGCTGTGTGAGCTGGGTAGGAGGGTGCCACGTGTGGCCTGCGAGGGGCCACCCTGCAGCCCCTGTGCTGCCCTGCTGAGTGTCCCGGGCTGGCAGCACGAGGTGGTGCAGAGCAGCGAGTCTGACACAGAGAGCTGAGCCTGCTGCTGTGCCAGCACGTCTGGAGTTGGGCTGGAATCTCAACCAGGAGCTTCACTGCAACAGGACAAGTCACACCATCACACTCTATAATCTGCAAACGTGCATAATTTTAAGCAAGGGAGTGATTCCCCTGCCTTTGAAATTATGCATATGGGTGTTCAAGGATGGTGGCTCTAGAAGTTTTCAGTCTATATTGAATCAGCCTATATTTGAACCTGGAATTTCAAAGGGGCTCCAATATTATGTCCAGGAGATGGGTTTGAATTTTGAACACAGCTACAATCAGTGTCCTGAAAGGTGGTCGTAGTTTGAGAACTTGGGAGTCCCAAACTCAGTTTCAAAAGGAATTGGAACTAAATTTCAGGCAAGTTCAGACTAAGATTTAAATAAGCACACAGCTGGTTTACCAGTAAATGGTTGGGGCTTTTGTTTCAAGCAAGCTGAGGCCAATATTGAGACAAAGACAGATGAGAATCTTGTTTGGAAACATGGAAATAAGCACACAATAAAAACCCAAACAAACAAGCAAACAAAACAAACAACAAAAAACCCCAACAAAAAACCCAAGCAAACCAAAACTCTTCTTAGATTGTCACTTGAAATCGAGGAAAACTTCAGCTTTCAGCTACAGTCTAAGGCCACATGAAATAAAAATTCAAGGCAAATTCAGTTTTCAAATCCTATGTAAACTGAGAATAAGTAAGAGGAGTGCTGTAAACAGGGTCTACCTACATCTTAATGTGAGACAAATTTGGGTCCATGTCTGCATCAAGGACAAGTGCTAATTGCTTCAGGTAAGTGAAATCTGCTACTAGCAAGAAAAGAGGTGATTAAGAGTTACCAATACTAATAGCTTCCAGTGAATGGGTTAATTACAATAATTTGAAAGATAGGTTATCTATCTGGATTTTCAGTATTTGCTCCCTTGCCAATGAAGCTTTGCACGATGCAGTCTAAGTCCTAGACTTCGTGCAAGCTAAGAATTTTGGTCCAACAACCACCCTTTCCCCAGATACTTTGCTCCTTCAATCACCTGAGTGTTAGAGAAAATAATAGGGAAAGAAACAAAGTAGGAGGAAGAGACTGAGTCAATGACCGGGTCTTAATGCACCAAAGAGTTCTATGTGGAAACACAAAGGTTGTATGTGCAAAAAAATTTAATAGCATCCAAGTCAGTCTATTTATAGTCTTTCCATCAGAGGTTGGTTGCAAAAATTAAACATAAATTAGTGTTTACCAGTTTAATTATAACTTTAAGAAGAACAAGAAATTATAGCAATATGCCTGTGTGTACTGCATCATCTTGCGTACCTAAAAAAAATTAATTATGAAAAATGACTGAAGCATTATTTCTCCTGAAGAATTTCTCCCCTCTGTATTCAGTATGGTGTGATACCCTCTTTGCTTTCATCTTGGTTTGAAATTCAACAATAAGATTCAATCTCAACACGGGGAATGGAGAAGGAGATGGATGATCTGTATTGTTGTAGCAGGTATTTCAAAGCAAATAGGCAAACTGTAGCTTCTCCCTTCTAAGTTTTTTGGTTCCTTATTTAGCCTTTATAGTGTTCCTGGGAACAAGGTGTGAAGTTGGGGATAAATACCAGTATCAGTGACACATCTTGTGAATTTTGCAGAGGAGCCTCCCTGTCTCTCTCTAGGAGTGGTGAAGAGACCTTCAGAGCACAAAGATGGTGAAAGCCTCCTTCTTATACCTGAGTATGTTGAGAGGCTGAGCACAACACCTTAAAACCTGCTTTCCAAAGCTCCTGTGTCTTGAAAGCTTTGGACAATAATGCATGGACATGTTGCAGCCTCTGGAGGCTGCAGGACTCATTCTGTACTGAGGTCTAGTGCCACTGTACACCTTCATCTGCATTTCTCAGATGTTCCAAGGCAGAGGGAGGCTGAAGACTTTTAAGAATGCATTCCAAATGTTTCTGTGAATGCTGCAGAAAGGTCAGAGGTTTACTGAGACTGTTGAAGTTCCCGGAGGTGATGCTGCCATGAGGATGCTGAGACACAGCTGCTGCCTGCTAGAGATCCTGAAGTGGTCTGGGAGAGGGGACTGTACTTTCTTCAAGTCTTGCCAGTTTTGCTCTCTATTTGTCAGCTTCTGTCTCCAATTTTTTCTCACATCCCCTTTTCCCAAGTGGTGTGGTTGTAATGTCACTGGCTGTACCCATGGAAACTGCACTTTCCCTGGAAGGAGATGTAGTGTTTGTCTTCTGAGTTGGCTTTCATGGGCTAAGACCAAACCAGCTCTAGCTCCCATCTTTATAGGCTCGTTAATTTGCCAAGATGGGGAAATTCAGAAGTACAACCCAAATCTGTAACCGGGAGCTCTCTTAGGGAGTCACTGAAGTTCAGGGAGGATGGAGGTTCACACCACAGGTCTGATCTTGCCCAGCCTTCTGTGGACTATGGTTCTTCTCAACAGTCATCCCATGATGCCTGTGCCCAAACACTGACAGAAGGAGAAACAACATTCACCACCAAACACTCACAGACTGGAATCTTATGCTGTCTAAGATCCCTGTGTTTTCAAAGAAAGCTTAAATAGCCAGACAATTAATTTTAAAAAGGCGAGGGGAGATCACCTTGAGTTTCATCCTGCTCATAGCAGATAGAATCAAAATGTCTCAGGTAATTAGCTTTGCCCGAGATGATGATCACTCATTTTAGGAGTGTATAAAATCTATGAGTTGTAATGTGAGGCAACATGCAACTCTCCATGCATCCTTCTAGAATTCCCGCTGTACTCCTATATCTCTCTCTAAATCATACCTCCTCTTCTGGGGAAAGGCTCACCAGAGCTTATCAGATTCAATTACTGCTGTTTCATATCAATGTTCTCATGTGAAACCAGAATACAAATAAGGCAAGACTACCTCCATACCCCCAAACAATTACAAATGCCGATGATTCACCAGTTATTCATGCCAAACCAATATTTTTCAGTATTTTATAGTTCACGAGTGAAACATTTCAGCATGTTCAGACTGAAATCACTGGCATGCCAGGAGGCATTTCATGGAGAAGGGCACTCTGCATGGGGATGCATGGCATATCCAGCAGCTGTCATGCAATCCCTTTTGTCGTAAGGACACTTCTTACTTTTGCATTAAGTTTGGAGATGAAGGGATAGTAAAAGTTATATTTACTTTCAAGGAAGTTTAGAGTTAGATGATAAAGCTAATCTAATTTTTTACTTTGCTGCCACTGTAAGACAGACACACTTTGCCCTCCTACTTCCCCAGACTTTTCATCAAATGTAGTTTTTAAATACACATACAATGAAAAGTTATGTGGGGGTGTTAAAACATCTTTTTTTTTTTTTTCTGGTGTGTAGAAAGAATTTAATTCACTTTGCATGGATAACACATTTGTTTATACTCAGGTTAAGAACAAAGCCAGCTAATAAGCTTTGCTGTCACCTTAAATAAATGGTTTCACAAGATAATAACTCTGTGCAGCTACGCCCAAGGGTCATCAGCATTTTTAAAGACTCTTTATGTTTCAGAAAATAAAGTCACACTGTAACAGCGGGCAACACTGTGGGATAGCTATTAAAAACTGATATTTTGTTTGGATATCAAGGTTACGAGTTACTGGGGACCAGTGGCCACAGGGGCTTTAGGGAGATCCCCCACCCCAAGAAGGGTATACACTAGCAAGCCTTTCCTCAGCTTGGAGGAAGGCAAGCCTGGAAATTGAGCCTTATCACAAGCATGTGTCCCAGCTCAGCCACCATGTGAAACACCTTGAACTTGATTGCAGATAATAGTCATAGTCTGTTCAAGCTGGCTTGAAACCCTGCTGAAAGGGCAGCTCTGGCTCCTTTGTCTTGTTTCTTTGTGCTTGTTTGTTGCCTATTGTTTGTACCAGCACTGCCAGATCCGAAAGTTATTCTGAAGTGAAAAAGGGTAAGTCTTTTTGTTAGATTTCCACATGCTGAGGCCACAAGATCGTTAGTCCCAATTCAAGGGAGGAGTTGGAAACCTCGGAGTTTCCAGGAAACTGCAGTTTCCTCTGCAGTCGGAGGAGCAGGAGAGGGAGGTGACTTCCTACCCCTTTGGCAACCCTTTCAGTTAGATCAGTGTAAGCCAATTTGTGAAACCTCAAGTGATCATCTGCTTCACAGAGAGGAAAGTGGGGGGTTGGGGGGAAAGAACCTAGGATGTGTATAAATACATGAATTAGCAATACCTTTCCTTTAATTTTGTATGTTAATGAGATCATTTTGTGTTTTACATTTGTGATGATGTTTCTTTGGCCTTTGGTTTGTATGCTTAGCAAAGCACAAATCCAGGGACCGGTGAGACTGGGGCATGAAACTCTCTTAACACAAAATATGGCAATCCAGGGGTATTGCAAGCTTCCTCTGCCAAGCAACATGGCTGAGTTTTGTGGGGAGTCAGTAACACAGGGTGTTAGTTTGAGAAAGATACCTCCCACTAGTGAGTGTCCTCACAGCATGGTGAGGAGGTCACATGAGTTACAAGGTTCTCTGAAACTCTGACATCCATGCCTGGGGAGTAAGGGAAGAAGGGATCAAAACTACTGATAAATGGGTTTGGAGAACTTGGTGTTTTGTATTTGTATCACCAAGATAAAGAGATATGTTATAAGTGGTGGAATATAATTTTAAAAAGGAGGAACTGCGAAGATGAATTTTGGGAATAACTTCTTGACAAGCCACTCGTCCTTCTGCAGGGCAGGTTGAGTAACTGGAGATGCTTGGTCTGCAGAGCTGCTCCTGCTCACTGTGCTGCAGTGCACAATTGGAATTAGAAACTATTATAACTGTTATAACTGAAATTGCAGTGTGATGCATCAAGTCCTTTTGAACTCTGGATGCTGCATTTGCCTATTAATATCTGAGAACAATTACCTCATCTCTCCTAAGGGAAGCGGTTGAGGCCCCATCACTGAGCACCAGTATGGCCTGATTTTCAGAGGCAGTGAGCAATCACCCATCCCATGAAAAACCAAGATGGAAAATAAACTGCAGATAACAATCTGGTACCAGCAGAGGGATAGGATACCTGTGACCTGTTATGTATTTTTTCCATTTCAGACTTTTGGGATTCGGCTATTGGCGTTCACCTGATATGCTAATAAATATAATTTTTAAAAAAAAATACTCTGTAATCAACCCACACAGCTCAGTTCCTCTGCCAGTTCCCACACCTTCTTTCCTCAGCCCATTGAAAATGCTTGGTTGAAAAAAACAACCCTAAGAAACCACAAGTGGAGTGGATCATCACACCCCTGCCAAAGCTGGGTTGCAGACAATTAATTTCTTTTGGCTAGATTATTCCCAGGGTTTACACACCTGCCCAAAGGAGCGAAGCAGAAAAATACATCTCCTACCTAATGCTGAGCAGCACCTACACATTTGGTTTTGGGTGTGGTGTCTGTGCCAAACATCTGTTCCTCACACATGAGGATGGGCACAGAGGTGATGTGGAGATACAGCAGTGCTTCTCTATTTCAGGTGGTGGACAAGGGCAGGTGGGAACTGCCCTGTCAGGAGCAGGTGTTGCTACTTCCTTCCAGGAAAAGTTAGGAAAGAAAATAAGACTCTGAGTAAGTTTATGGGTTTATTTGAAGCAATGTAGCTACAAGTATCCTTTTATATCCTACTTGGGAGCTTGAGGTACTAAGAGGTCTATGGTCCAAATATTTGGGTAGCAGAAGGTGGATCTCTTTATAGCTGGGGAGGCTGAGATACTGCAGTAACAGTGCCCATCCTCCTTGCCATGTCTTGGTGAAAAAGCAGGTTCATGCACTGCAGTGGAAAGGGATAGCATTGAAAGAGTTCAAGTTTTACCGTCTTAAGATGTTCTTGATTAGGTTGTTTTTTCTCTATCAATTGCAATAATGTAGAAATCCTAACTATGACTGGATCATTACCTGCATGTGAGAATGTACCCATGACCCATGTGTCATGCATGGGTTCATACAGGAGTGGGTTCCCAGAGAAATTCTCCTATATATGGAGTCCAAACTTGTCAATCACTCAAACATGTGTCCTCTCATTTTCTCACTGGCAATGTCTGATTTTTTTTCTCCAGCTATTGTTTTGAGATAATGGAGTTGGAGGCTTCATTCTTCTTTCCTTTAGTGTAATTGTAAATGTGTTTCTCCTAAATTCTGCTTTTGATAAACAGGGTGGTGTGATTATATCTCTGTGGAGTCCTGTGTGCTTACTTATTAGGGGACTTCATTGTGTGCACAGGAATATAAAAAGTGATGTTTTGGTTTTGGTCACTTGGAGGAATCTTATAGTGGATGGTGTCAAACATTTCAGATAGAGACTCTGCAGTTCGTCACTGTGCCATGTTGTATTCAGACATAAATCTCAGTGCTTCAGGTGATTGCAGCCGAAGCCCAAAGCTGGCTTATGACAAATGTGTATGTGGGAGAAGTAGCTGCAACACCTATTCTCACGGAATTATTTCTGGAGTGTGATATGTTTGAAAAGACCATTTCTGCTATGCGTTTTGCTTTACTATACAGCTTTATTTTCTGCACTAATATGGGGAAAGCAATAGTTTGCCACAGGGAACCAGTATAATCCACAGATGAGATATCTCGAGTAATGGTCTCTGGAGTATTTTGCTCATAAAACTTTAACTCTACTTTGGGCCTGTCAGTTTTATTTCACCACGTAGAAACTATAGCCTAGGTACTGAGCATGGTATGAAAGTGGAAAATTGCTGCTACTAGGTTTTCCTTGATGCATGTCTCAGGGGAAAAACAGGAAAGAAATACTAGGTTCTTAAATTAATCACAATGTGTTTTTGTGTTGGGTTCGTTTTATGCTTATTTTTTATCCAGAAGGCATGTTGCAAATAAATAAAAGCAGCCATGAGTTATAACTTCTAAAATTTTAACATACTATTCTTTAAAAATACCTTGAATATTTTAAAAAAATATATTACAAGGTAAAAACAAGTTATTTTGCAGTTTGGAATAAGTTTATTTTATTTTTCCTTTTTTTTCTCTGTATGTATCTGAATAGAGAGAGCCTTTTGAAAGTTTCCCACTGGAAATTTCTTGGACTTCTGATCAGCATACCCACACAAATTAAGATCAGAAAATAAAAGAAATGAGACCTCAGAATGAAATGGTAAAAGAATATGAATTGAATGTTTCCCATGAGCAGGTCTTTTCAAAATCTATTCCAAATGGTATAGGAAGGCACTTGAGACAATCTTTGAGTTGTTAATAGTGTGTTCAAAAACGAAAATCAGAGCTATGGTAAACAGAAAAAGTTAAATAAAGAAACTGTACTGTAAAAGGGGATGGTGGGGAGAAGAGGACCAAGTCAAATGTAGGTCAGAAAGTGTAACTTCAGCTTCTCCGAAATTGCTACACATACTCTATTTGCAAAACACTTGTAAAGCCACAATGGATTTCCATGCACAATCCCAACCACTTTTTCACTGTGTTAATATGACAGGCTGACATTTCTTTATAAACAGGAGAGACAACGTTAGGTTTACTGTGCTAGGTTTTTGACAGCTTCATAGACACTTTCATAAACAAAGTATGGAAACATGGTCCTAATGAAATTACTCTAAACTGTGCTCAAACTAGTTGCAAAATTGTACTCCAAGAGTGACTATTAGTGATTCACTAATACTGTGTCAAACTCAGTTGAATTAAATGTGACTCCACTGTGATCTTTCATGTGCCAAGTGCTATTCAGTATTTTCATTAATGACTTTGCTTATGAAAAAAGAGTCAGTTTGCTGAGTTTGTAGGTCATGCCACATGGCCCTTTGAAAGAAAGGATGAAAATCAAAAACAACGATGACGCACTACAGAAGTGATAAGTAAATAAGTAAAAGGCCATTCCAGACAAACAAAAGCAAGAGCAGTGGCTCAAGATGTTGCACAAATATGCAAGTTGCACATATATGAGACAGTAAATGACTTATTGGATGGTTGTTTTGTAGAAAGAAGGAATGCAGTGCTGCGGTGGATCACAGGCTATAAACAAGTTGGCAGGGCCATGCTGTTGTGAAAAAATAGATAAGACCATATAAATAGGTGTGACAGCTGTGAGATAACAACGCTGCCCTTCCAGCCTACTCAGCAGAAGTGGGACTAGCTTTAGATACAGTAACACATTCAGCTTTGGACACTCTACTTCTTTTAAAATAAAAAAAACCAACAACCAAACAAAACCTGTGCCTGGTAGTGCAGCAAGAAGGACTGGAGAGCTAATAAAGATGTTTTATGAGGAAACTTTAGAAAACTAGGGATGTTTTACAGAAGGATGGTAGCAGTCTTCAAACATGTAAAAAGTTCTGAGAAAAAAAGATAAATCTTTCCCCATTATTAGTGAGACAAAATGAGAAATAACAAGCCAAAACTGTAACGAATGAAATTTGGGTTACATGTACGCAAGAGATTTGTGATGGTATGGATAGGAATCCCAAGAGCAGACATTTGTAAGAACAAGTTAGACTAACATCTTAGGGAATTACATAAGTGCAGATGATCTTTCTTTTGGGTGAGGGATGAACTGGTATCATCTTAGATCTTTTCCAGCTTGGCTTTTTATGACTCTGCATTATGTCTTCGTGAATCATGTAGACATTGATGAAACAAAAATATCTACATGGAAAAGATTTATTCAAAATCTTCTGACCAAGCTACATGCATTAACAGTTCATAAAGTTGGCTTTTGTTAAGATTTCACTGTTGTATTTGGTCACTTTTTCTATATTTTGCAAGAAATCGTACGCATTTCAGGACAGAAGAGTAGCATGTGGACAAAACTTTTAAATTCAAATATGTGCAAAATTCAAACTGGCTGCAGAGGACAAGTGGGAGAACAGCTCACAATGACCTACACTGAGTCATGTTTGAGCCTCACCTTTCTAACCTGTTAGGTAATTGTTTACTGTGTACTGTTTCCCTGCAGGTGAGTGATAATGAAAGTTCAAATGTTAAAAGAAATTGAGAGGTTGT
Organism: Gymnorhina tibicen; assembly: GCA_013399875.1. Classification (NCBI taxonomy): domain Eukaryota; kingdom Metazoa; phylum Chordata; class Aves; order Passeriformes; family Artamidae; genus Gymnorhina; species Gymnorhina tibicen. Next base: position 47,373 of record VXAZ01006880.1, read on the forward strand.
TGTTCTCATTAGACTGTGGGGAGCGTTAACCTAGATTGGTCTATAATGCTACACTGGCAGCATCATGTGCTGCAGATAACTGCCCTCCTATCTACAAAAAGATACAAAAAAATTTTCTGTATGCATATAACACAATTTCATAACCCATCCTGGTGCAGTATCCTAAAATACCTTTCAACCCTGTCTTCAAAATCTTTTTGTTAGAAACAGAAGTACAATAATCCTCACACCATTTATACACACAAAAGAAAGCCAATCTCTAGCTGGTGTTTTTGAGTTGCTTATGTACATACCTGTGTGGACTTGAGCTGAATCAACTTCCTCAATGACATATGAATAGATCCTGAATGCAAATGAATCTGCCAGATACAAGCAGCTGCCTTGCGCTGGGATTGTCTTTTCCTTTCATTTAGGCTGTCATGGAGCACTGAACTGCCTCATGAAGCACTTATTTATAGTGAAAGTCTTTTGCTGAAAATGTTAGAAAATAAAGTTTAGTGGGTTTTGTTTATTTGCTAGAAAAAAATTAAATTCTTAACCTTAAAAAATGAAAGGTAACATAGACATTTCTGGTTTGACAGAGAAGTTCATCCATCCGGTTAATCAGCCTGCCTAGTTGGCTTTTGTTTCATGAAAATTAAAACTTTTAGCCAGTCTCATTCTTCTTGTTCACCAGTGGTAGTGACCCAGTGAAAAGTGACTACGTGGAATCTGTTTCAAAAGAAACAAAACAAGTTATAGGAGTTTGAGCTTTTTTTTTTTTTCTTTCACATGCCGTGCGTGGATCATTTCTTTTGCAACACTTTTGTTCTCTGGTTTCATTCTCCAGCTTTAGTCTTCAGGTGAGTTCTCAGCTAAAGAGAAAAGAAGCTGAGAAATCTTATCATCGAACTTCCATATCACTATCAACAAAGCAAAAAGGAGATCTAGCCATCCAAAATGCATCTGATAGAAACAAAATACATTAGTGTCGATCTTCTAAACTGAGTGATACTTGCTATGTAGGAAGATAGTAACAAAAGGCTGCCTGCAGCCTACTAAGATCAATTATCTGAGGATCGTCTGAAGTGAATGAACAATTTTTGTGTTTGCATGTGGGTTTGGATGTGCAATGCCTGTGTTGGGAGAGTCAGCAGACAAATGTCGCAGGTCAGCAGCGCACTCTGCACGGCACTGCAGGAAGAGTAAAAATCCTATGCAAAGAAAGAGCAAGCCTATGCTGGCTGTGGTGTCAGATCAGATCAGTTTGTAACAACAACAGATAAGTGCTAATGACTAATTTACTTAGTACTACTAAGTTAATTGTGTTACCTAGAACAAGCCTCTCTCTACCTTGGCGCTTGGAGAACTGCAGTGCAAAGTCAAAAGAGAGACGATGACCCGTGAGTTAACAAGATGGAAACATCTTACTGCACTTGCCAGACCACAGCAAAATGGATTTGGCACTTGGTACTGTCCTCCTCGGGTACAGGAAATGATGTTGGACTTGGATATATCAGGAAGCAAGGACTGAGTCTCATGCTGCTATCTTCTAAGGATAACTTGCTCTCTTCCTGATGCCTAATAGGAACTGGGATGTGCCTAATCAGACCAAACAAAAGATGTAGAGATTAAACTGCACCATTGGTATGCACTGGTGAGATGACTGGAGAAGATCTCTCACACGCAACAGCTTCATTTCCATGCTTAAATGATTTACTTCTTTATTAAGTCCACTTGAATCAGCATTTCATCCCAGGAAATTAAATGTATGTGAAAGAAGAGTTGGCATCTTGACCACAAGCTATGCTATAGGTGCGGATTTAAATACACAAGCCTGCAGAGTTAGATATTACTAATGAAGGAAATAGAGCAGAAAAGTAATTTGCATATGCTCACTCTTGGGGGAAAAAAAAGTTACAGAAATCCTAAAAGGTCAATTAAAATTATTTAAAAGATAGAAGAAAGCAGAGCTACCACAAATATAAAATTTCTCAGAAAACTGCTGTTTCATTTCATGGGTAGGCTGTTGATTTCAGCAATGTAGGAAGGGTGGCAGAATTATCTGCTTATAATTATGATACTCACAGCTTTAAGACTCTGAATGTTTCCATCATTCTGGGAAAAAAATCTATACTTTGTGAATACCTCTGTCCTCCGCTGCTCAAGACCAGAAGCAGTCACGATATTTTGGCATGAAATGTTTCATTTCCAGAAACTTCTAAGGTAAAATTTTGCTTATGATTTCTCTGTAGATTTCGTTGTCATTTCAAAATCATCTCCTGCCTCACTCCCTCTCAAATGCAGGATACAGGAGGAGAGCTGGAGAGATGGTGCTGGAGATGGCAGTCCTGTTAGGCACCAACTTTGTGCACCAGGGGTGATGTACTGCACGGGCGCCATCCAGCAAGAAGTTTTAGTCATTCTTAACGTCAGTTGTGAGTAGGAGCTGACTGCTGCAGATGAAAGATTCCATATCCCAGTTACTCACTGCTCAGTTATCCAACACCCCCAAGGTTTTAAATTTCTAATGAAAACACACTTTGATCTTGATTCTCTGGAAAGAGGGCAATTTGTTAACCATGAATCGATAGGATTGCCTCTTGCCATACCAAATAGTTCAGCCTTGTTTTGAGAGCTTTGTAAATTCACTGTGGCAAAGAAACTGGGAACTTCTCCCCCTTAGAGTTTCTTCTAGTATTTACAGAATCTAGGATGTGATACAACTTTTCTGGATTTCAGTTGTATTTGTCAGTAAAATGAAGATGTCAGAAAAAACAAAAATTAAGATGCATTCCAAGTTGGTTATGGGAGAAATCTTCACAAACAGCTCTTTGCATTCATATGAAGTACCTTAGATTAATATTTATTTAATTATTAACTGATAACAGATTTACTTTGTTGTTGTAAAGTGGAGTTGTAGAGGCACATGGAGAATCAGTCATCACAACTGATGGAGAAACATTAAACCCTTCCCAGAAGCTGACAAATAGGGGCTCACAGAAATGCTAGGTAATGCATTTTGATGCTTGAACTTAAAGCAAAAAACAGCCCTAAATGGGACTTGCTGGTAACTGAGCACCTCACAACCTTCACCACAGCACCCAACGCATAACTGAGCCTGCCCTAGTGAAGAACAGTATATTTTCTGAGGGCAGATCTGCACGTTGGCACAGGGGAGAGCAGGGGCTGTCCCAGGCCACACAGGCAGCACCAGGATGAGGACATTCCTGTGGCTTGTTTCTGTTAATCTGATACATTTCTGTTCATTGTATAGAAGAATACAGCCTAAACAAAAACCTGGCAGATGGGTGAAATTTTTGAGGTAGTTGAAGCAGTGGAAGAATTTTATAAATAAACATAGGTGAACAAGCATTTGAGAGGTTTTCCTCTCAAACCAGCAAAGAAAATACCAGCAAACCACTGCTTTTTAAAGGCTTGGAGGAAAGATTTGGGAAAGCAAGTGCAAGTCACTGGGGAGCTGCCCAGGAATAACATGAGTATCTCTGTGGCCTTTCAATGCCTCTGAAAAATATCCCAGCAGAGAGTGAGTGCCTGGTGGAGGCTGGGCATTTGCTGATACCATGGCAGAGTCCCTGTAGGTCACACAAGCTTGTCCCTCTCCCCCAGTGCTTGCTCAGCAATGCTGTGGTTGCTTTGAATCAGGTAGCCAAAAGTAGCTGCACTTTTTTTCCTGTGGTGACTTTGTTTCCCTACGTTTACAGGCTGTAATCATGCATGTTCCCAGAGGACACAGGGCACAGCTTTGGGAAGAAGGCATAGCTGATGGCTTTCCTTCTGTCCCTTGTGTTCTGACCCTGCATTTCCTTCCTTGTGAGCTGCAAAATGTTTGGCTTCTCTGTTGGTGGCTGGTGGCATAACCCAATGGTTACCTTGAAATGTGGGTGCTAAGCCAAGTGCCTGGGAGGCAAACTTTTGTGTCCTGGTAAGTGTCCCCTCTAGTTTCTGTAGATAAAAAAGGAAATTTTCTGTATATCTGGCATTTTCTTGTCTATGTTACATGTAATGATGCTAGAGCAAACTTGGTGAAGTTGCAAAAGGAGCCAGTTTATCTGATTGTATTTGTTTTCCCTCACTGTTCTTTAAAAAAAAATTAGATGTGATTAGTAATATTTGCTGCAGCCTGGCAATACATATAGCGGCAACAGGTGAGATTCAATCTTGGGTGAAACCATCATCCCCAGCTAATGTGTGTGGGAGAGGCATGCAGAAAAGATTTTCAGCCCATTTATTCAGTTATATAATGGCCTTTTAAATATTTTCCATTTATGGTCCCAGTTTAGTTTACTCTAAGTCAAAATGGCTTCACGTCAGTCCAAGCCATAACACACACCAGACAGCCCAGCCATAAATCAGAGCAGCCTATGGTCTCTGTGCATTTCTTCTTTAATGAAAAACCAAAATGTTCATTCCCTGGCCTTTAAAATGAGACTTGAGAAAATAATTCATTTTGGTTGCTGCATAGAACAAACCTGTTCAGGGAGACTAGATCTTCACCCATAACAAATGAAATAAGGGTTTAGAAACTCTTCCTTTTAAAAACATTTGAACTTACCTTTTGTGTTATCTGGCTTCAATCATGATTGAAAGGGAAAACACAGTGGGGAAAACCAGTCCTGCAGTATAACTTCCAAAGGCAGGTGCACTGACAGGCTCTATTTGCAGTATTTCCATACGTCTCATTAAATGAGGTTTGGATTGGTGTCTAAATTAGGGTATTTACTGGACTAAGAAAAGCCCTGGCGCTACTGTAAACTAGTCATAACATGTTTCAGCAGTGTTTGCTTCCTTAATTATCTTTACCTTAGCACTTTACTCTCAACTTTTTCAACCACCATGTACCTAACACTGAGGATGTATCTTTTTTTTTATTAAACGTGTCAATGGTGAGTTATTTGGGTTCACTGCTGGGAGTCAATGCTTTTCCTTCCATCCCTCCTCCCTCTGAGCCCTCACCATAGGCATGAGCCAGAATGCAAAGCATGAAGTTGGGGCTCCAGGGAGTGTAATCCGAACACTGTGGTGTCCACCAAAGGGATGCTGTAGCCCAGCATGGACTGTGCTGGGTTATGCAGTGTGCTTAGGCCCTCTGCGACATGCATCTCATACATCTTCCCCAAAAATGAGCAGAAAAATGAGTGAGGAACATTGTGATGCCAGTAAGAGCTGTGTTTTTAAGAAAACCATTGGAATGTGCTGGGGCTTCCCCCATGTCAGAGCCAGCAAGTTCAGCTCAGGTGTGACTCAGGACAGAGTGCAGTGTTGAGGTGCCCTGGGTCATCCTGAGCAACCAGGCTGGGTGCAGGCTTCTGTGGAAGCAGGCTGGCCACAAAATTAGCACAGCTGCTCTGCTGAACTGCCTGTGTGCAGTGCAGCAGAAATCCATCCCCCGTGGTTTTTCACCTGCTGCCCAGGGCTGTTGTAACTCCTTAATTAGCAGGGTTTGTCTCCTACATTGTTAGGTGGATCTCTGTTTTAAGGGTGATGTTGTTTCTGGTGTTTGGACTGGCTTGCACAATTTTGCATGGTGCTGCTTATTGCCCTGACAGACAAACTGAAACATCTGATCAGATCTTTGGCCTCTGTACTGGGCAATGAAAGGCACATGGACAATTATGCACCTATCTTGTCAAGGTAGACAACCCGTGTGATAAGAGAGTGTGCCAGGTGGGCATGCAGATGCACCCCGGGTAGCTTCCATTTAGTGTGCTCAGATACTGGTGGCACTTGAATCGTGTGTGTGTGGCCAACAGCCAAACCTTCCTGGGAATGGGATAAACCCCATGGCAATTTGCCCGTGTAGCACTCTGTGCAACCACAGCTAAGCCTGCACGCTCTGGGTGAAAGCAGCTGGGCTCTGCCCGCACTGTGCTGCCTCCTGTACACCCTCGGGATGCACCCCCAGTGTCCTGGGTGCTCCTGGTGCTGACAGCCAGTGCAGGAAGGAGAGAGATGGCTGTGCTGTGGCACTGCTGAGCCACCCCGATTCAACACCGATGGCCAGGGCTCAGCCCGCCCCTCTCCTGCTCTCTACCTTTTCACTGCTGTTCACCCCACATTCATTTTTAACATATTTCTTCCTCGTTACAAGGGACACATTAAAACACAGTAGGGCATAGGATAGATGTTAAGGCTCTGCCAGCTCACTGATTAACTGTGTGGGTGCCTCCCTTTTAGCTGCAGGCAGAGATGGGGACAGAGGTCAGTTCCTTGCGGAAGGTCTCCGGAGAGGTGCTCCCAAGAAACCAAAATGCTGCCTGGTCTGTCTGCCTGCGGGAGGGCAAGTCCCTTCCATGGCATTTCTGAGGGATGTGAGCTCTGGTGGAAAAACACAGGTCTTTGAATTCCAAACTCCCAACGTGTCAGCCTAAGAGGCTGGTCCCTGTCTGTTGGGTTAAGAGCATGCTGCAGAGGGAGAGTGGAACTGCTGTGCCTGTTTCTGTGTTAATGAAGACAGACTGTACCCTATATTTCTTCTCTGTATTGACTTTATCAGATTGAAATCTGATGGGTCTGGTATATTTGTGAGAGCCTTGTGTGCATTGTTCTGCTGTTTGGTTTTGATAAAACATGGTATTGTACTTGATGTTCTTTAGCTACGTCAAACCTTGCTTCATGGCAAATGCATGGCATTAGTCCATACCACAAGTTGTGCAATGCTCTACAGCAAAAATATTGATGCTTCTTGGGGATTAAGAGTGTTATTTCAGTGTGAGTTCAGTTGAAGAAGGAAAGATAGAATTGAGGGAAGAATAATTCCACTGCAAAATTAATTTTGGCAAGTTGTTTAGAAGAAAAATCCCCTTTTTCTTTACCCATTCAAGCATTATGCATTAATCTGTTTCTAAAAGCAAGTCTTTTATTTTTTTTTTTTTTAAGATTTTTTGGTTTTAATTTCAAGCAGAAGCAAAAGAGTAATGATAGAAAAAGCATAAAGTTTTGTCTGGAGCCCTTCAGAAAGCACATCTAACCCAGGCTGAGGGAGAGAATGATGAAAAATTTTACAGTAGCTGGTCTCTTTCCCAGTAGATATTTCCAGTAAAGTCTCAAGAATTGGGACAGTTCAAGCCAGCAACATTTCTTGTATCTGACCAAATTCCTATAATTTTGCTGAAAAGAATGAGGTGTCAGAGGAGGTGGATTTGGTCCATTCTGCACAGAGCTGGCACTTGGACATAATCACTCCGGGAAGTTCTGATGGGAACTGAATGCATATGGCCTCTGTGGTTATATCTGAGCTGCTAAATTGAACAGTGAAGAAACACTCCTTGCTTGGTTGTTTATGCCACTACACTTTCACAACATCCCTGGCACCCTTTCCCAGCAGTTCTCAGCATGTTTTAGGAAGGGCTGCTCCCCACTAGAAGTCTGCATGGAGAGATGGAGTCCAGTGGTCCTGGGGGCTGCAGGGTTTAGTTTGCCTGTGGGGACGTAGTGGAAGGATCTGCAAACTGAGTGGGCTTTGCAGTCCTAGGGAAGCAGGGGTGAAAAAACCATCTGGCCCTTTGGCACCCTAGCTGTAGGCTGCCTGTTTAACTGAGCCCTTGGTGAGTTTGCAGCACTGCGGGTTTTGCCTTTATGATGAGAATTTGAGGTTCTTTTCCCCTGCCAAGTGGGTAGCTCCTTGTACTAGCATTGCTGAATTGATTCTGCTCCTTCTATTTCCTAGCCAAGGAGGCCTCCACACTCTGGAGGGCAAGGACCAGTGTGGATTAAATGACCCTGCTTACAGGAGAAACGCAACCTCCATTTCTCCAGGTAGCAGCAAGGTAGTTCTCTCACATCCACCCTTTGGACTCTGATTCATGAGCTCTACCCATTCATGCTGGGCTGATAAAAGAGATTAGCAGCATGATGGGCTGCCACACCTGTCTGTCTGTTATTGCCCTGCAACAGGGGCAATGAAAAGGCAGAGTGTCAGCTTTGTACGCTCTGCAGGTCATATGCTGATAAAGACAAACAAGCTGCTTTTTTGCTTTTGTTTTATGCTACCCTGCCTTAAAACAATGTGTGGAAGTGGCACATGTCCCCTCAGATAAATAAATAAATAAAATTTGAAATTTCATTTCCAGCATCAATTCTCTGAGACTTGTTCTGGCTTTTTTTTTTTTCTCCACAAAGCCCAGTCTCTACTAAGAGTGGCAGACTGTTATTAGTACTGCTGCTATTAACCACAAGAATAATAACAGCAGTGAGTACCTACATGAACCAGATAATGAGTTTATTAGATGCCATGAACACTTTTTATCATGCAATGAAAATGTTTATGTCATGTAGCCTAAATGCCTTGACTCCAACTAAAACCCAGACCACTGGCTTTCTTCCAGAGTATTTCTGACTATCCACATAGTAATTTTGGGGTCAGTGTTGCATGTTCAGAGCCAGGCTGTCCGAATCCAGAAGATCAGAGAAGGATGTTCCACACTTACGCAATGATTTATTCCAGCAAGATCACTCCATCTTGCTCTAAACCCAGCACTCATGCATATTACAGGGATCTCTACCCGCCGAAGTTTGCATGCGGTGTTTTTGCATATTAAATTCCCGAGTCCTCAGGTCATCATTTGCATTGTGTATCTTCCTCTCTTGGGCTGACAATGTTGCAGTATAAAAACACTGAGGCTAATTGTCCTACTATTACAAAGATCTCTTGAAACAAAGCATGTTTGGAGGATAATGCAGAGCAGGTGCTCAGAACAGAGGAAGTTCTGTTGTCCAGTGACAGGTACTGCATGAAACCACAGATACTGTCCTTGGTATTGGCTACCTTTGTATCCAGATGTTTCAAACCCTCACAAAAAGAGAGGCAGCATAGACAACCTCCACGAGTATCTTCCACATCTAATCCTATAAGCATAACATTAATTTAGGTTTTGCATAACTACGCATGTTTTTCTGGAAGTAGACCTGCCTTTATTTTATTTACACTGTGTTACAGCTGTTAGTACATTCAAGGACATAGATTCAAAACTGCATTTAATCTCTGTGGATAAGTCGTCTTGAACAGATGAAGGGAGGAAATCCTGCGAAGTCCAGTAAAAATATTTTCAAGTCATACATAAATACTTTTTTTTTTTTGGTACAATGTTGTAATTCATCCTAATGATTCTTAAAGGGGGATATTGCTGTAGCAGAGCTGCATAGGGGTTTTAAAGTTTTTACAGAAAAGTTAGACATTAAATTCCAAAAAATTGCCATGAGGAAAATGAGAATATATGCCATTATTATGACTATTGATCCTCAGGCTATAGTAAGAGAAACAAAACTTTAGCCAGTGAAAGGAGAGAAAGCTGAATATCACATTGCAGATTCCTTGCAAAATCTGTCCTTTTCTTTTAGCTGCAACTATTAATTGGTGGCAAAGAAAAGCAAGTAAGGCTGCAGTGGAGTCAGATATAGCAGCAACCTTGTAAAGGGCCACTCAATTTAAAAAAGTAATTTTCATATTCATATGACATAAAGTATTTTTTATTTTACAAGATTTGTTTTGTTCCTGGAAACTTTGTAATTGTAATCAAAACGGAACAAATCTAGGAAATTTAGAAATAGTGCTATAAATTATTAATGAAGTACTGTAGCAAAAAATGAGATGGAAAACAAATGTAGAAATCAATACGAAGGAGATTTAGAGGTAGGGTTTTTGGTGGTTTCTTTTCTTTGGGGTTTTTTGGTGCTTATATAAAATATCTTATTTTTCTTCTTCAATACAATATGAGTAGCATAGGATGAAGGAAAATCTGACTAAAATACAGTAATTCCAAAAGTGATCCTGAAGAAGTTGTGCCATGATTTTATCCTGAAAGAAAAACTGGGCTATCCATGTTTAAGATAGCCTGTGAAATTCACTGTGTGAGTCAGGTGGACATTCCAGGAAAATCACTTCCACATAATACCTGAATAGTTCAACTGCAAATGCACTGGCAACTGTAGCAATGACCAATTACAGCATTCAATAGTCAAGCAACATTATTTTATGGCAAATAGCTTTGATAGCAATTTGCTGGTGTTTATGCTTAACTCAAACCAGGCTCATAATAAAGCATGCTTATAATGGCATGACTTTTTATAATATATATTTATGTACGGTACCTCATTAGTAAAAAAAAAATCCCAAGAAACCAAGAAAAACAGTCATGCTTAGCAGCAGAAAGTGCAGGGAAAATTAAAAAACAATAACAAAAAGCCCAAGTGACATGTAAATGAGCACTTATCTCTCATCCTGCTGTGATGCCCAGATGAATAAACAAGAATTAGCGTAAGCTTTTTTTTGTTAACAGATCATTCTGTAGAATTATATACATTTGGTTCATTATGGACTTGTGAGCTGTAATTAGGGATTTTCCAGGTGCTGTGCAATGAGCTGGTAATTCATAGTGGCTCTCACATTAACCCCCCCATGTACATGTGTTTTCAGTGTACTTAGTATTAGCAGCTAACTAATGAAGTAAATGAAGTGAAATTACTGCATGTGAAGAGTTAATGAAGAGTTTTTAATACACTTTATGGTCATAATTTAGTGTACTACACAATTACATACCTGGGAAGAGTAGAGCTTTCAGCCTGATCAGAGGATAATATGGTGGATCATTTCTCTTTTTTAAAGGCCTGCTGATTTAGCACTCTGTAGTTGATAGAGTTGATCTCCATTAAAATACACGGTAAGAATTAGGTAGAAATAATAACTGATTGCGTAATGCTTTTGGAATGTGCATTTACATTGCATATATGGGTGCCTACCAGCTAACTGCCAGCTAAGAAATAGATGTATGTATACATATGTGCCTTATGTGAATGGGTGTCTGGGTGAATGGGTTATTCATGTTTTTCAGAAATTTTATAGACAGAAATTAGAATATTTATACTAGTTTTAGGAGTGGCACGAAGTTAGGTTTCTTAATAAATAGCTTGTTTTCTTTCTAGAGATTATGAATCACAATTTATGTTTCTTAACTACCTAGGAGTAGTTCATGAATAATCAGTCATGCAAAGCTGTCACACTTGGTTAAATAGCTCAGTCCTGTTTTTACTGCTTCAGTCCTTTATATCTTTAATTACCTTTATTTAGTTGATATGAATCACCCTAGAACACATACTCTCCTAGGCAGCCATATTGCTGCATGTATTCTGCAAAGCACTGATTGCATTTCTGGCTGAAGTGCGAAATACAACGATGTTTTTCTTCTTTGGCATGGTTATGGAAATATTTCCCACCATTCTTAACCCTTTTATCTACAGAGAACTTGTTCTTCTCCCCTCCACCTTCCTCTATTCACTCCTTGCCCCCCTTTCTTAGACGTATTTCACTGCATTGGTATTCTTGCTCAGTTGTCTTCTCATACAGATATATACTTTTTTGTTTTATGCCAAGTCCCTTGTGAGAACATTTTTTCCAGCACCCTCACTCCTGGAACAGAGTTCTTTGGATATGCAGCCCAAAATGCCTTCATGATTCCTCTGTTTGCAATCAACTCTGCACTCCTCTGTGCCTAAAGAATACTGACTCCAAAACCGCCCCACACAGCTGGTCTCTAGCTGACAGCGTGAAATTCTGTGTTTGAGACAGCAATTCACTCAGAAGGGGCTTGATAACTTCAAACATAAACATTACTGTCATAATAAATGCCTGGAAAAGCCGCTTGGCAGCCTAACCTACTCCACTGCTCGGGTACTTGTAATGAAAAAGCGATGATGGGTTGAAGTCATAGCAACTAGAAAAGCCAGTTGACGACTGCCAGAAACACTCTCAGGCTAATGTGAATGTCACTTTCCATTTATTTTTTCATAATCCTGCTGTTACAGTGGACAGACAGATTTGTTATAATGGCTAGTGTCTGCAGATTAAATGTGATTAATTCTCCAAAATGAAAGGACTTCATCTTCATGCAAAAAGTTAATTAGGCTCTAAAAATTGTCTTGCAAATCTCCAAAGGAAAGACAGACAAAAAAACCCCAAAGAAGATAAACTAGCCGGATTATTTCAGGATGATAATTTAGTTAGATCAATTACTTCAAATTCTCTCCTCTTTTTTGAATATGTTTTAACTTCTGTTCAAGGACTGCAGCTGATTATGTATACATGAATATAAACAAATGACTCTTCCCTGCTCATTGCAAGGGGTTGGACTAGATGACATTTAAAGGTCCCAAACCATTCAATGATTCTATTGCTGTAGCTGAGAAGATGAGTTTAACTGTGCAGTATTTCTGATTTTTTAACAGGCTTGTGACCAAGGACATGGTATTTCACATTTCTGTGTTTTGGGCTAAGTAATGTGAGGGTTCAGACAAGCTTTCTCTCTCTCTTCTTCCCTGTCCCTTCAAGCTTTTGTCTTGTTTTCAAAATTTTCCCTTGAAACTTCCAGCTCATGAGTAATAGGGCAACATCTATAAAAACAACACTTACTGTGAAAATACCTGCTCAGAGACAGCTGCATAATGTCAAACACATCAACAAGTCGTTAGCACCCTAACCTTCTGATGCATCGTCTGACATCAGCGATGCCTGCAATCAGACTGGCAGAGGCTGCTGTTCTGGCTGGTCTTGCTTTTTCAAATTCCTCTTTGCATATTCACTGCCAACTGCACAAAACTGATACGCCTTTTTGATGAAACAAAGGAAATATTATTGGACAAACTGCTGATAACAATATGTTGTTATTTGCATATCTAAATGCCGGCCTGTGAGTAAGCACCATATGCCTGGGAATGGGTGGGTTTCTGTTAGAATGACTGGGACTGTACCTCTGCTTTAGTGAATAATAGTCACCAAGTGTCCTCCCATTGTCTGTACACAGGAAGGTAGGACCCACTCTTTCCAGTCCTTTGCTTTTCGGTACATATAGAAACAACAGTAACTTTTTACTCCAATGTGATTTTTTTTCTCGATGGTCCACGAAATCATTGGTAATTTTCAAGCCAGAAAGTTACATGAAATATTCACAGAGGTATTTAACCAGGTTTGAAGTTCCTGATACCCAAAACTGTGACCCCATTTGAGTGCAGTTTATTGATTTTTCTAACACAAATGTGTTATTTTTTCTGAGCCTTGGACAGTGAAGCTTGTGAGATCATTTGTGCCTCAGTCTGAATGTTTTACCTCTTTAACTGGGATGTAGTTCCAATGTTTTCCCATTCTTTTTTTTCCCTACCTGCCTACTTACCTTACTTGCCTTTTACAGTACTGCCCCTCCACTATTTTAGTGATAGAGGTCAATGTCCCCTCCAGTTCCTCTTGTACTTCCAACATCCGGTCTATTTTGGTAAACCAGTTGATAAAGCTGCTCTCTTGCACACTGTGCCAGGTACACCACGGCTCATAGTGCAGGGCAAGGGTTTCATTCACCTACTCCTTATTAATTCCCTCCAAACTGAAGTATGCACTTGGGAGTCAGTGTAGATAGAACAGCTCCACGTACCCACCCTTTGAAGGGAAAATCCCAGGTGAAAATCAAAATGCAACAAACTCTTTATGACCTATGGATCTGTTTCTTGTATAACAGGTGTTTCCAACACTGGAAATTCAGGTGTTTTTTGTGCTGCTCCAGGCTTTGGAGGTGGTCCAAAGCTGCTCTTGGAAGACCCTGGTGAGACAGGTGTAATTTGCATGCCATAAGAAAATGTGTCACTAGTCCACAGTCTCTCTGAACTCCATAATTTCCTGAAAAAAATGGCTCTTCCTTCCAAGTCCTTTGATGGATGAAGACCTTTCTCAAGATGTTACAGCTTTCCACCCATATAAGAGATTAATTTGGAAAATGCCAGCAGTGAGGCCTCGCACTGACAAAAACTCTTCTGCCCTGTATTCAGCTGAGCAGCAGGTGCTCTCTGTGCCATCCCTGTGCACAGACAGGGGAACACGAGTCCCGTGGCCCTGTCACACCCACACCATGCCCGAGTTGTGGGACTGGGACATGGGGATGATAAGCAGGGGCAGCCTGTACTTGGGTTTCACCCTGGTGAATTTGTATGTGTGTAGCACCGTCTGTAGTAAGATTCAAGGGATCAAAATCTCCCTGACTCCCAGGCTGTATGTACATGCTTCACCTCCAGGAAGGCTGTCCAAGCAGTGATGTTATTCAAGATTCTGTGACAGTGGGTGTTGTGCTCATGGTTAAAAATTCAAAGATGTGGAGATGATATCCCCTGGGACTTTTTAGGAAGCGCAGGAAGCAAGAGAGAAAAGGATAAATAATGAATGGGGCCAATGGACCCTCTCCCTATGTTTGCAGTTCATGCAACACCCAGATCTTTCAACTTTTGTGTTCACTGTAAGAGGCCTTGTGTAAAAATGGGATCTGGGTTGAGTTAGGAGTGCTGCACAGTAGACACATATATGATGAATCTGTGGGAGATGATTCCTGCCCTGGGTCTAACAAAGCTACTCATCTTCTCATGTTCTATTCAGCACTTTGTCTTTCCAGATGGCCAGGGCAGTTTGGAAAAGTTGGTGGCTGCTTTTACAAATAATCCCACAAAGAAGTGAAGGCAGTTGATGGACAACTCTGTTTAGGAGTGCCAGTTTTAAGAATTCTCCTCTCTGCTGTAGCCCAAAGTAGGCCATTTTCATGGTGCCCCTGCAGGACCTCCTCTGCCAGGGCTGTGGGAACAACTGGAATCTGAGTTTTCAGAGGTCCGCAGAAGGCACTCCTACAGAGAGCAGCAGAGCTTCTGGAGGGTAGGGTATGACGGATCTGACCTGGTCTGCAGGCAGGATTGGGTAGGTGATGATGCCCTCTAGTGACTTCCTAGAGCGAAAATGGGATGGAGCAAATAATGAAGGAATGTTTTTGTGCTACTAAAAGACCAATGGTGATAAAGAATTCAGGTCCCCTGTCTTTATTTTTCTGTCTGACTGAATGCAATTACTGTATTTATTGCCAGCAGCATGTTAAATTGTTCCAACATAACAAGACCTTTGTGAAATATTGGGCTTGGTACAGTTTAACTCTTGAGCCTTTTTGTTAAGGAATTCTGCTCTACTCCAGTAGAGTTAGCATAAAAGAAAATACACAGCTATATTATTCCTCTTTAAATAAGGAGAGAACGTTTTATAATACAAGGGCTATGTTTTCATACAAACCTTATTAGTCATACTATGTCTGTTTTCTTGCCATGGGAAATTCAGGTTAAAAATATAATAACTGGATTTATTCTCTGCACTCACTTAGTGGACCTTACTTTAATTTTTGGGATGTCCCCACAATTTCCTTATTTTTTTCCAGCTCAATAAAATGGAATTTGAATCAGATGTGTTATAATGTTAGTCATGTGGGCAGTGCTTTCTGAATGCAGATGTGTCTCTTGTATGAAGTGTCAGAACAGTGGATATAAAAGGTTGACAACCACCACGTTTGCATCCAAAGTACTCTGCCCCACTCACCCCCTCTGGAGCGCCCTCGGTTTTCATTGAACTGACCCGTTCTGCAGAGACGCTCTTGTTTGCTCCCACGCTCTCACGCGCGTGCAGCTTTTCTTGTTTCCCTTGTAGCAGAACACCACGAAAGATCCTCTTCTGTGAGATCTATCACGCATGCACATATTACTTAACTTTAATTCTTGAATTACAATCGGAGTTTTGCTGTATCACTTCTCTTGGAACGAGACCTTTTTTTGTGTGCGTATGTGTGCATCTTCTCTTATTACTGAAAATATGTCAATGCTAAATAAAAACCTCCAAATCATCTCAAGTCCAAAAACTCCAGTAGTTTTCCTTGTTGTTTCACCATGCTTGTTTATGCTTTTTTTTAGCCTCAGTCTGAGGTGAAGCAGTAGGAGACTGAGGAGGGGAAAATACATCCTCTTTGTGCTTGGCAAAAGAGCCACCATCCTGCCTCTTCAGCACCTCTAATTTGTTCCCAGAATGCATGAATATGGCCAAACATATAGCAAGCAAATATTGTACTTTGTACCAAGACTGCATCCTCCATGTCTGCTTCACCCCTTGTGTCTTCAAATAACCATCCTGCAAGATCTCCAGGTGCGGGCTGTCCTCCTGCTCCCTGGATTCCCCCCAGCCCAGCAAGGCCCTCAGCCCTCACTGTCACCTCTAGAGCAACACTGTACCAGTGGGTGGTGGGTGAGTTTGCGAGGGCTGCATGAGAAGCCTACATGCAAAATGAGGACCGGGTAGTATAGGAGAGGTGAAAAGGGATGCAAAAAAAGGGAAGGGACACACAGGAGAACAGAGGTGATAAATTAAAAAATGTAGGGAGAGCAAAAGGATGCATTTGCCTTCCAATTCAACCAGGTTCTTTGTGTCTCAATACTCCCAAAACCTGGGAAGTAGAGGTACTATGTTTGCAAGAGGTGAAGAGTAACAAGGGCGACAAAGGAGGAGAGAAATACACGAAGACAAGTGTGCCTGAAATGGGGCAGACAAAACCCAGGTACACGTCACAACGTGCCCCAGCCTTTTATCTTTGTTGTCACTTGCCAAGTGACCATCTGAAATAATCAGAGGGTATTAATTAGATTAGCGACAAGAATTCAGTGGGTGGAAAAGTGGGACAATCTGCTTACGTTACGCATGCCAGCACGTATGACTTCTGTACTAATTCAAGGTGTCTGTTTTGACAGTTCTTGGTGCTCCCTCAAGCTGACAGAAAAGTGCTTTGGGTGGAAAAAGGTGCACTTAATTAAGAGTAACACCAATCTGTGTTTCACTACTTACAGATCTCAATTAGAAGAGGGTAAAAAATGTGCTAGACTGTGTACTAATAAGCCCTATGTGAAAAAGGCATTATACCTACAGAGCCTCCCATCTGAGAAGATGAAGTGAGAAGTGAAATAAAGGGAGGTATTTCTATTTATTTGAATTTAGGAGTCCTCAAGTAAGACTGTCAACTATCAAGGTTAATCTTATTCTTTTATCACATTTTTTTTTTTCTTTTTTCTGTCCCTTTTTAATGTACACAAATGCTTAAAAAATCTAAGGCCCTACCTTGTTGGTACTATTATAATTCAAATTACTTTCTTGGTAACATTCATGCACAGGTTGTTTTTATATATAGATAATGTTTTTGAAAACTTGAGTCAGTTCATGCAGTACTGGAGGAGAAGAAAGCAAGCCTGTGCTGGTGAACTTGAAAGAGCAGGTCTCTTTAGGACATGGGATGTACAAGCTTAGAACTGTATTACATGGCCTTTCTGTCTGCACTTGTGGGCACCCCTTCAGCTATCACTCTGCCTGGTTCCCTCCCATGGAAGAGTGCTCTTTCAGGATGTGCCTGACCATCATCAGAGGACAGTTTCCACATATCTGTTGTTTTTCCACGTACACAGTTACTACAAATGGAACGGGTGCAGGATATTACACCTGTGTGCCTACATGAGGTGAGGAAGAAGATAGGTTTTCTCCTTGTCAGGCAGGGTGATGGAAAAGCAAAACCTCTTTCCTAGATACAGATTAAATATTGGAGCAGGGATTGATAACAGAATGGGAGAATGCCTCACTGCTATGTCCCTTTAGTTTACCAGGGGGAAAAAAAAATCATAGAATGAATTAGTAAATGACTTCTATTAGGAATTGTTGGGGGAGGTTTTGTTCATTTACCTTATCCCAGTATAAGGGTTTACCACGGACCTGGAAAATTTTCTTTCTGAGTGTTCACAGTCCCTGTGTGTTGATGTATTGGGGTTTCTGGTGTTTTTTCGTATCAAGTAGTAATCTCTGAAACTGTGGTTTTTAAAGTACTTCTGTGCATGTACTGAAACCACAGGGCTTCCAAATTTATGCTTTTTCTTCATGCTATATCTGAAAAAGAAGACTATAAAAGAAACTTACCACATTTTCAAGGGAATCAACACTTGGGAACGGATGGCTCTTACATTTAAGCAAGTTGTTCTTTGCCTATTGTTGGTACATCACAGACAGACTGACAGGAATAGGTCTCTGCAGGTAGAACTGAGAGCAGGGTTTGGCTGCAAAGCCTGGATGACTGGGAAGGGTACACAGGAGGGCAAGAACCTGTGTTGTAATCACATATCTGACAGTTGAAAAAATCCTGCTTTCAATTATGAGCTAAAAAGTGCACAAGAAACCCTGAGATAGTGATTCCTTTAATCCTACACTTTCAGTCACATGATGGGACAGGACCACACTTCGAGGCAATCTGATTTTCTTCCTATAGATTTAGGATTCTTCCACAATTCCCTAATTGCTGTGGAATGTGGGTAATAACAAGCAGGGCATTATCACTATATCTGGATTGTACAGCACTAGAATAGTTTGCATTTCTTTAGTCTCATTTACCATGGGGAATTTAGATGTAACCTGACTGGTGAACCTACATGATTAATATTCCTTTTTTTAGGCATGCAGAAATTGAGATGAACCGTGCTGGTATTTTTTTTTCCTCCACACTGTACAGGCTAGGAAAGCCTGAGATTGGAACACATCCTTAAAGGGTTAATTGCTTTAACCCCTAAAGTATATGTACAGCTTGCACAAAAATCTTCATTCTCAGCTTCAGGATCTTGGGCATACTCCAAAGAAAGTAATAGAAGAAACTTCTTTAATGGTTCTTAACTTCTGTGTTCTTCTGTGTTCTTTAACACAGAAGAGGTTTTCTCTGGCTTTCAATATACACTGCATTTTTAAGAAATACATTAAAAAAATGTATTAATACTGAGAACATACATAATCTCTTATTCCTGAGACCTGCTTTGTGAACACTCTTATGACTAACATGGTTATTTGAGTGGTCAGATCACAGTTCTAACATTCCTTCTAAGGTCTATTTCTACAGCACACAGAATTCACATGCTTCCTAGCTGCTGGGTTTGACTGCACTCTAAGACAGCAAAAGATTTGAACCAAGCCTTACTTGAACTAAGTCAAAGTTTTAATGCTTTTAAAACCTACATAGATTATTTCTATACACCACCTCCTTTTGAGCAAAATATAGTAGATATCTTAGAAGATTGTGGATCTTTACTTTCTCAGAATTGAGACTTGAGAAACGTGTTGGCATTTCCACTCCTCTGGTGGCTGGGGTTTACAATTTGAAAGTGTATCAGTGAAATGCAGTGAAATACAGTGAAATTACAGTGAAAGTGTATCATGCTGACTTCTTTAAAATGCTTCATTATGAATATCTCTTTTTTTTTTCCTCTCAAAGAAATGCATGTAATACAACAGAGTCGTTTGTGATTACCAGACAGTGCTACACAAAGAACTGAATGTGTTAAAGACAAGAGGACTCTGTGTGTGTGCTGGATTTGGCTGGGATGGAGTTCATTTTCTTTGTAGTAGCCAGTACGGGGCTATGTTTGGATTTGTGCTGGAAACACTGTTGATAACACAGGGATGTGAGCAGGGGTTTAGTAGCTGGCTGGGGTTGAACCACAACACTGTGGCTTGAACTCTCTGTGAAGTGCTCTTACGGTGTTAAAGTGCAAGTTGTGAGAAGCAAAATGACAGTCTCTGCCTTGCAGACAAGTGTGCAAACAACTAGATACCCTGTGTTGGTAAGTGGAGAAAAAGATTACATAATTTTGGGGTTTTCTGTTTCCCAGCAGCACAGTTAACAGTATGCCCAATACCTCATTATACATTATGACCCCAAAAGTGTAAAATCAGACTCACAAAGAAGTATCTTTTTGTCTGATTTACCTGGCGAGAGCTCAGGACCCTGGAGATATAGATATTTTGTATTTCCTTCTCCCCTCATTGTTATTCTGAAGGATGTGTACTGAAATGCCCAGTTTATTGCCCACGATCTCTCAGCCATCTGATGACCCCTGCTAACCTTGACCAGACTGAAATGATTGTTCAGCCATTTAGCTCTGGGAGATAACATTTGTCCGAGTTCTTGGCCATAATTCCTCAGTTTCCAGGCTAGTGCATGTAGGCAAGATGAATTTATCACAGCTGTGGTTTAATGGGTAGAAACAATTAAGTAATTATAAATCAATGAGCTCTGTAACTCTGGTATTATAATAATTACATTTTAAAAGGCACTACTTAGTTACAATTCAGGAATTATTTACAGGCAATAATTAAGGTCAAACTGACTTCCTCCTGTTACACAGAGTATTTGTATGAGCAGCATGTCAAACAATAAATAATTAAAGGCAAACCTAATTGCCTAGTGTACTGAAGTGTGTCATTATCCTAGAGATTATGCTCTTGTGTCTATCACTGGTTATATTTTAAAGATAAAATATGTCTTTTTAAAATAAAAATGCAAATTGTCTTAATATGTTACTTTTTGGATTAATTTCCTTCAGGGTTTTTTTTGCTCAACCCACAGGAAAGGGAATAAAGCAACAGGAAAAAAGAGTATGGCACATTCCATGTATGAAGCAATCCTATGAAGAAAGAATAGATGAGAAAAATTAGTGCAATCATTTTACAGGATTATTCCCCGCAGTATATTTCCCAGTGCTTTGTCTGGTCTAGTTTGCAAAGATGCAAATGATGTTGGTTTTATTGCTTCCCTTAGGGGAGATTGTTCCAGTCTAATAACACTCACAGTTAGGAAATTTTACTGATGTTCAAACTGTTTTTCTTTACCTGACTTTACCCCCATTGCTCCTAGTCATAAATTCCCACAGGCAATTCAGGATAGCTCCTCTCCTTCCTGGGTGTTCTGAGCCAAGCAATACAGAAGTATTTCTTTAAATCTTTCATTGAAGTCTATCTACACGATGGATGCTGAAGGCAGCCTCTGGTCACTGCCCTGTGTCCACACGAGTGTCTGTGCACGGACACACTCGTGCGCAGAGATGGGTATTCCTGAAATGCTTACCCCAGACAGGTCCCTCATGGTACCCACTGACCCATCAAGCATTCTCTTGCAAATAGATTTCTTTTCTGGTTAGAAAAAAAGTCCGCTACAAGGCTGGTAACCTCGAGGAAAGGTGAATCCACAGGATCAGCACACAGTCATTAAGGTGGGAAGGGATCTCAGGGGGTCTCTGGTCTGACCCCCATTGCAGAGAATGGCAAACTATGAAAGCAGACCATGTTGTACAAGGTTTGCCCAATTGGGTCTCAAAAACCCTCAAAACCACACATTCCCCAGCCTTTCTTAGTGACCTGTTTGGACACTCCATTTTGTCATTAAAATATTTTTTCCTTTGCGCCCAGCCAGAAACTAATCTAGTACTTGGTAGTCTTCTAGGATTAATTTTATGTTTGAGCAGAAACAGCAGCCGAAAATTGTCTCTCGAGCTTTGAAAGGTAGAAGAGACTTCTCCAGTTTTGGGTCAGCAGAATGTTGTCAAGTTACCTTCCCTCTTTCTTTCCAGTCCACTGACAATTTGTTTAAATGTTAAACCTGGAAAAAAAAAATGTCTTTGGAGTAACATCTTGACAAAGCACGCTTAAAATGTTTGTGTTAAAACACTTTAAATTTAGTCTTATTATGAGAGGCGTTTCATAAAATGCTGGTAAGTTTCTGACAAAATACTTCACATTACATGAGCATGGCTGTCACACTGTGCAGTCTTCCAGCATTATTTGTATGGAAAGTGGAATTTCTACAGGAAATACTCTTCTTTCTGGTCATGATTCCAACATCAGATGCCCTTAGTGACACGTCCTAAGGGGATTTGCCTTCAGACCCTGGTGTACAACTGACTCTGTCACCAAACTGGCATTCCTGCTCAGTGCTCCTCTCTTTTCTCTGCATTCCTACAGCTGAACAGGAACTGAGCCTTCCCCCACTCCATCTCAATAGTGCAAACCTCCTCTTTTAATCTCCATTGGCGCTGGATAATTAAGTCACCTACTGGTCCCCTTCCCTGAAATATATCACTGTATCTCACAGTTCTGGCAGACTTGATTATCACCTGGGAACTGTGTTCCTCCCAGATGGATGTGTCACTGATAGAGATAATACCTGTCCTTTTTGCAACAGCAAGTGTAGTGCACATTTATTTGAAATTTTTTTTAGCTAACAACCTCTAGTTCTTGCAGTTTTTTTAAGACCCCTGCCTCTTCTTGCTCTCCACTATGTCACTTCCAGATGCCATATTTACTGAAGTGGGATTATCAATTCCATAGGCTCAGTATTCCAGCTAAAATCTTACAAACACTGAGAACAAATATTTCATGTGTCTGTCAGGCTGTGCTCTGCTTCACATACCCAAGGGTGTTGTCAGTCTCTCATTTTTTGGTTGTGGCAACATAACCTTTACTCAAGTGCAGCCTGGGCTTTGGTACTCAAAATTATTTTCGAATGGTCATTCCCCATTCTCTCTCCGTTGAGTTGAACAAATCTGTGTAAGTGTAGCATCTTCCACTTGATCCATTTTCAAGTTCTAATCTGTTCTTCTTCCAGTTTCTTGAATTTTCTTATTGATAACTACAACAGTCAGCACTGTTTTCTGAGGGTCTTCTCCATATTTCATTCAGAGTTAAGGGTTTTGTAAAATATAGTTGTAGTACTCCATATACCAACAGAACAGTTTGACTAAGATATAAAAGCCACAGTATTTGTAGTGGTGAAAACAGGCATTAGTTTAGGAACAGATGTATCTGTAAAGGAAACAAAATAGAATGCTTGCTTTATAAATTATTGCAAGGGAAAAAATATATGTCTTTATTATAAAAAGTTTCCAAAACCCAAGGATGACATATTTCATACAAAGGCTGCCTAGGAAACCATTTCAAAAATAACAAAATGAAAGAGTTATGTTCTAAAGCAAATGCATTTATTTTTCATTTAACAAAATATCAAGTTTACAATAAGATTCTTTTGTGGAGATGTACAGATACGCACAGAATCCAAAATAATAACTTAGGGATACTGGAGCAGCCTTCAGCAAAAATATTTCAAAGGGGACAGGCTTTTCAAAAACTTGGCTTTGTCTTAAGAACCAAATCAACTCTCCGTGTTCTTAGAGACTTCTGGCACATATGGCTTTGAACACTTCTAAAAATTTGCCTATGGAGGTGGATCCCAAGCACTTGAAAAAATTATCCTTGAGCTCTTTGGAAAATCTGGCTACATTTTAGACAAATGCCTGTTCTATGATCTCTTGCTCTTTGATATACCAAAGCTTCTCATTGCTATTTGATGAACTGCTTGTTGACAGATATTTATTAGTTTTTAGCTGACTTTGAAAAAATAAGGGAGGAGGGGAATCCTGGATTTTGTAGAGATGTGGCTAAACTATAGAGGGAAAATCAAACAGCCAGCCAAGCAATCAGTGAAATTTCTCAGTCCCTCGAGATGACCTGGAGTGTACTGTCCAACTGCAGGCCTGGAGAGTCTTTCTTGCACTCCAAACCTTAGTTGCATCAGGGCTTCAAGGTTTTATTAATGTTACTGAGAAACGTTTGCATAGACTTTTCCACCACCAAAGGGGAAGAAAATACAGCAAAATTTTGTGCTGATGTGGAGAATGATTAGACAGATTGGAAAGTATTTTACAGGTAAGTACCATAACTAATCCCACTGCTGAATAAGTTTTTCCTAATAAAAGAAACAAGACCATGTGGACTAGGATATATCCAATATTTCACAAAAACCTGATTTTAAATATCACCTACAATGGCCATATTAATCTAATGTTGTGTAACAGGCATTTACTAAGGTTTCTGGATTACATTCATGTTTTTCAGGTATATATTTTGACACAGCAGATCATGCCTATTTTCCATCCTGAAAGTGTAAATGTTAACCTGGGCATTCCTTTCCAACCTCCCACCCTCTGAAGAGCATCTAAAGTGAATGTACAGAATACACATTCCTGGAAATCACCCTGTGTATTTAACTGACAATTAAAATCTTGTGGCTTCCCTGCATTTCTGAACATATACCAGACAAAATGTAATCCAGTGCAAATCCAGATTGGATCAGCAGGAATATCTTGGCTGGCCTGGAAGTGTCCTAGGTGAAACTGTAAGGCTACCTGCTGTATTATACTTCCAACTATTACATGAGCAGAGGCTGATTCCTGCCAGACTGTCTGGAAGAACACTGTTGAATTCTTTTTCATCCATGTATGTAAAAATGGACCTTTTTTTTGAACATACGCTTCTCTGGCTGTACTCACAGTTGTTAAATTTACAAGAGTAGTAATTATTTACAGGACTAGGTGGTTAACTTGCTCTCGTTTCAACTACCAGTGCTATCCTGACTAATCAGTATTTAATTCTGCATTCCACCTCTCTACTGACCTTTGAAAATACTTTTTGCTATCTATCAGATAATAGTATATAGCAGGAATTATTTTAGATCTTACATGAATGATTAATTCTCTGTTTTTCAACACGGTAAGAAGAGTAGACTTCTTCAATACATTTCCCAAAATTACATTAAAGTAATTTCTGAGCAACAGAAGTGGCAGAACTGTGCCATGGGTGCAGTGATCTAAGGTACATGGTAGAAGACAACATTAATGCTTTGTTTTTAGAAGTCATTTGTTTACTTATTCCCCATAGCCTCTTTTAAAAGATTATCCAAGAGATGCTTAACTATGGCAGCAAAGTAAAGATATGATTGCATAATAGATATGGTTTAGGATGAGTTTTAATCTGTACTGAATCTTCTCACTAAATAATGAATTATATGTAGCTGATGGAAGAGATACAGGAGAGAAAGAGCAGCTGGTGTTTTGACTGATTCTATGATATTGTAATTATGTTTCTAAATCTGTGCCAGGTGCTTTAACAATTCTAGCTAGGATTTATTTTATGTGGATGTAAATAAATAGAGATTGTGGTTAATTTTCCTGTTTCCTGAAATAAGACTTTATAGGTGTCAGTGAAAACAATGTGATTGAGGCCTAGAGAAAACAGGAGACTTAATTATTGGAACTGCGCAACTAAAGTTAATGGGGTGCTTGAGAGGTTGACTGGGTAGCAAGGGGTGATTTAGAGATGATTTAGCAGGTTATTTTAGTCCATCAAAGGGTCTGTATTTGTCTTAGTAAGCACATGAAAGCTAGGAAATGACCAAACTTAGGGCATGAGCCCATGCTCAGGTGCAGACAATGACTGGAGTTAGCATGGGTACATATTGGATGGGTAAGTCACTAATCAATTGAAAAATGCCTTGCAGATTGATGATGGAAGCTAAGGAGCAGGGAATACAGGGAGAAAATTAAAACAAACAGATTAGATGTAATTAAAGAGCAAGGGAGAAGAGATTTGCATACAAATTTTTTGACTCACCTTCTTGAAAGCTTGACCGGCATCATGCTTCGTTTCTTACTGTGCTACACCGGTATGGGGAACCGGAGCAACAAATGTGGTCTGGATTTAAGTACGTGGTTAAGGGCGACTGGCTGAGTGAAAGTTCCTGACTGGCAGCCGAGGGAGGCTCCTGCCACGGATGAGGAGCTAATGGATGAACAGCCAAACCTAGAGTAGCATCCAGGGACCCTGGAGAGTGAGTGGGGCACAGAGGGCAAGAAAGGATTTGCAGCTGACAATAGCACACATGTCAGTTTTAGGATCTTAGTTATTATATTCTTAAGGGTTCAACTTGATTTAAATTTAGATATTTATTTTAATGCAACGTAAGTCAGATAGCATTAAGAATAGTATGTTATTACTTATTCCCAAATAACTGTATTTAACACTTGTTGCCTCCACTGAAAGCATAGAAGTAAGTGGGAAAGAAACAATCTTGTTCAACCCACAACGTAAAAAGGCTTGAAGTTTTTGTGAAATGTGGTCATATTTTCTGTTTCACAAAATATTTTTTTGGTTTTGCTTGTTTAAAATATCCTGTAAAACCATACCAGATTATAACAAATCTCATAATATTCCATTTAAGTCTCTACAACAATGGTTATTGTGCAATTTGCATTTCAACATACAGTTATGCTCTCTGGACTTGAGCCCTACTGGAACATGATCAACCTCAGGATAAACAACAAAGAGAGGGTATAATTATATGTACTCACAGGAGATGAAAATTAAAACTGTTTTCCAGTTTATAGATGTCAAATGGGCTTGAGTCAATTAGAAAAATCATCTTTCACCATAGGTTACAGCAGCTAATTAATTTTAAAGTGAGGGATGGTCACCTAGTGCAACTTCTTAAGCAGTTGTGCTTCTTTCAGTGATAAACAAAAGTATTAAATCTTTTCTCTGCTGCAGTGCCTAGCAGCGGAAACCAGTCCCTGCCAAAATCCATAAAGCCTTATGTTATCCTCCTCTAAATCCCTCCTCAAAACCTTTTTCTGCTGTGATGCTCATGAACCACTCCCATCAGTTAGGCAAGTAGTGAGCTGTAATGAAGTCTGTTTGCTTTACAACTGTAAAGCAGCCTTTCCAATCCACTCCCATCTTGTTTATCTCTTTCACCCATAGCTTTTATCCCATCCGATAAGAACCCTGTTAGATCCATGATGCAGGAACTCTTTCTTATTATTGTTTGCAAAATATCTAATTAAATTGAATCCTTTCATTTGGGGTTTCTAGGTGCAACTATATTATAAATAGTAAATAACAACTTTGTGAGATTATCATTATCTCTAACCCAAAAATCTCAAAGTAAGACTTCATTAGTAGGTGACGTGCGGTGCGCTGGGGTGCCACAAGAGAATCTCAGCACCAGACAAATCCTGCCCAGTAATATGGAGGAATGTTAACAGATTTGTGGAACTGTGCACGTGTAAGTCTCTACAGCTTGCTCTCAAAACACCATCCAGACTCGGAAGTTGGAACAAAAAGTATTTCCATTGTGAGATGTTTTGTAGCTAGCTTAGCTCTGTTTTATTGGTTTTCTGGTTGGCCACCTGTGCCCAAAGAACCTCCCACATTAACGGAGCTTAGGAATAAGGTGTAACCTGAGATTCCTCACATTTGGACCATAATAGCATCTCTTGTCCTGCAGTGAAAAGTGTTTCATCGCAGAAGCAATGAGATCATTAATTAAACCTTACAGGAGAGGTTACAGGTGAAAGTGCTGGGTCATTTCTGTGTGACTGGGCTTTTAGCATGTCAGCATGGCTGTGATATTGATAATTAAGTCAAAACTGGCAATGAAAATGAATACCCAGGGCATCACTAAGCCAGGAGGAGAACACTGTGTCTTTTGAGAAGTCTGTGTAACTGGTCATACCTGTTCTAAAACAAGTACATTCTTTGAAAAACATTAAAGGAAACTGGCCTTACCTTAGTGCCTAATCATAATAAATGACAGACTGAGTTAATTATTACTTGGCAATTCTTTATTTAAACTTTGTACTAAGATTCATTTGCAGTATATTCTTTCATGCAGAACATAAAAGATGTAATTGTGTGCAGAGTGGGAGTGGTGTTTCCCTAGGTCAAGTAAGGAATAATTCTTTTATATATTTGCCCTGTATGAAAAATACATGCATGCTGTACATGAGTATCCCAGTTTATAGGACTGCTTCTAGTAATTGTTTGCACAAATTGAGGACAGTCACTTTCCTAATGCTTGGGTGTCACTTTTCTTTTGAGAGGGATAGAAATGAGCAAGATACTGATGTGTTTGCATAGTGCAGCAGAAACTAGGTAAACCCTTCAAGACCCAGTCTTCATCCTTCCCCACTCCATATATCAGTATTCCTAAATTAGCTGGCCTGACCACTCTATCTCATAGTCTTGTAGGACTTGGTAAAAAGTTAGAGCCCAGACTTTGCTCCCTGGCCATTGATTAGCCATCCCCAAGGACAAAACAAAGTAATTTTTACTGAGCCTGTATACTCAGCAGACTGAAGCTGGCCTTCTGCCTTAAGAAACCTGGATCACTTTTCTGACCCAAAATATATGTGTAGCTTTTGCATGTGTCCCACATGTGTAGTTGTTGCACGAAGACATTTTTGTGAATTAACAGAGGTATAGGACATGTGGAATGAGACATAAGCAAATAAAAGCAGAAGTCACTTTGGAAAACATTAATGTAATTTTTTAAAAATAATGCAGCATCATGAGAAAGGGGAAATATTAGCAAATACTCTAGGGTTTTCTTCTGCAAAGCAGGATTCTTCTTTTTATTTAATCATCCTCTTGCCCCCTACCCAGCTCTCCCATCCTCCAAATAACAAGCTTCACCTCCCTCCCTCCCCCAAAATGAAAACCAAAAGACAACCCTCTAAAAACTTCTGAACCTGATTTCCTTGGATAACCATCAGGTTCCTATCAAAATCAACAGGATCCTGTTGAGATTGAGATAATGCCAACCCTGTAAATAATTCTCAGCCAGGCATGAAAGACTTCTTCCAGGACATTGCTCCTCAATGCTGCTGCCTTTTCTCCCATCTTTGAGCTTTCTTCCTACAGCTCACAGCCATATTTTGAGCTCAAAGCCCCTGGCAATTCCCTACCTTGGGAACTGGTGGCAAGCTGGTAGCATCTCCCTGTGCTTGTTTTTAGCGTAGTATGAAGCTTACCATGCACGAGGGAGGGTGAATGGGCTGAGTCAACATCAACACAAAGGTTAAGAATGAAAGTCAAACCCAATCATGGCTGGCTGATGTTTCTTAGTAGTAGCTGGGCCAGTACAGGTGAATTAGAGAACACCAACAAAAGCTTAGACTCCATTCAACTTTAGAAGTTTCCATAGAGAGGGAAAAGAAAGAAAAGTAATTGCCTTTGCTCCAGGGCATCAGGAGTGATGTGCTAGCTGCACTACATACACAGAAATAAGCTGTATAAGTCATCTCTGGCCATCCTGTGGGAGACTGGAACCGCAAAGCTGCTAACAGACACTTTAATTAGTGCTAAAGTTACTAGCCCTCAGGGCAACTTCCTTTAGTAGCCCTTCTCTGCAAGTACATTGGGTTCACCGACTGTGCTCTCTGGGATTCTCTGAACTGCGGAGCTCTCATCTCAGAAGGGTCCGAGATGCATAGCTGTATCACAGAGAAATGCAACCAATTACAGGGGAAGGAAACTTGTTTTTCCAGCGTGGGGAAAACAGATGGTGTGCCACAGAGTGCTCATTGTTTCATCACAAAGACACTGTTTTTTTGTTATCAAATACTTTTAAAAAGTAAATGTTTTTCTAAGCTCTACTATTTTTCTGCCCTTTAGATACTCTTGTTCTAAGTCCCTATATTTTTCCTAATGTTTTCTTCATGTGTATTTTTCTTAATGTCCCCTTGACATCTAAAGTCTTTGTCCTATTTAACTTTTTCAATAGGCGTCCTTTTTCCTTCTTTCTTTTTTTCCCTTTATTCTCTCTTGCATATTCCTCTCCCTTTTCCCCAGTATTATATTTATTTATTAACTGCACTTAAGCAGCCTCAGTTGACCACAACTGACCTTCTATGATGAGGGCATATTATACTGGTCACAATCTACAAAGCATAGCAGAAAGGAATTTTATCGTCTTTTCACAGAAAAGGAAAACGTGGCTTTGGCCAGTCAGTGTCTTGACCTAACTCATTAAAGGAAGCCAGATGCTTTTGGGCTTGATACCATTTAGGATGGGATAGGATAGAATAGAATAGAATAGAAATATTTCAGTTGGAAGGGACCTACAGTGATTATCTAGTCCAACTGATCACTTCAGGGCTGACTAGAAGTTAAAACCTGTTATTAGGGAAAGTCCGTGTTATTAGGGAAAGTCCCAAATGCCTCTGAAATATTGGTTTGGGGCACTGACCACCTCTTTAGAAAGCCTGTTCCAGTATTTGACCACCCTCTCAGTAAAGAAATGCTTTGCAGTGTCAAGTATGCGTTTATCTCCCCGACACAGCTTTGAACCAGTCCCACCTGTCCTATCACTCAATACCAAAGAGCACAGATCAGCACCTGCCTCTCACTTCCCCTTCCCAAGAAGCTGTAAAGACCAAGGAGGCCACAGCTCAGCTTCCTTTTCTCCCCACTAGACAAAGCCAAAGACTTAGCCCCCTTCCTTTAGGACATTCCTTCCAGCGCTTTCACCAGCTTTTTTGCTCTTCTCTGGATACATTCAAGTACCTTCACATCCTTCTTAAATTGTGGGGCCCGGAACTGCCCACAGTGAGCAAAGTGAGGCTGCACCAAGCTGAATACAATGGGTTGATCACCTCTTTTGACCAGCTGGGGATGCTTTTTGATGCACCCCAGGATGGAATTTGACCTCTGGGCTGCCAGGTACAACGCTGACTTCTGCTGAGCTGCTGCCAACTAGCACCCCCAGCAACCCTTTCTGCTCTCCAACCGCTCCTTTCCCAGTTTATATTTGTGCTCAGTTCCTCCACCCCAGGTGCTGAATCCAGCATTTGGACTCAGTAAATCTCATCCCATTAATGGTAGCCTAATGCTCCAATCTATCCAGATCCGTCTGCGAGGCCTCTTGTCCTCCAAGCCAGTCAACAGCATCTCCCAGTTTGGGACTATCAGCAAACCTGCTAGTGATGCACTCAGCTCCTGCATCCGGACCATTGATACAAATATGGAGCATGACTGACCCCAGAGCTGAACGTCCTGAGGAATGCTGCTGGTGAACTGTTGCCAGGCAGATGAAGCCCCATTCACTACAACCCTGTGGGCCCTGCCCTTCAGGCAGATCTTGTCCCAGCATACTGTGTACCTACTGACCTCACAGCTGGGCAACTTGTCCAGAAGGATCCTGCGAGGGACAGTATCAAAAGCCTTGGGAAAACCCAGAAAACCCGTATTTTTCACGAGTCCCACTGATACAAGGCTATCAGTCTTCTTCTTCTTTTTTTTTTAACCACACCCTCTATGTGCTCTTTCTTTTCTCTTTTGTACTTTTCCAGAGCGAACAGTACTAACCCCTGGCCACTTTGCTGAGTGGGTTACGTTTCCACCCATTCAGTAGCAATGATCTCAGGTTACAGGATGTTTCATCAAATACAGAACACCTGTATTGCATAACTCAAGCAAGCTGAACAGTACACCCATCTTGAAATAACACTAGACACACAAGTTAATTGCATAGTTGCTGTGGAAAAAAAACGCCACTAAAATTAATTATTTGGTGGTAACTACTCTGTGACTCTATCAGCAGTGGCAGTAACTTGCATGTTTAACTTAAGATAACATGTTCAGTGCTTGCTATTTTCCAGTAATCATGTAATTGACTGGTATTTAAACATTTTAAAATGACATTTTGGAAGAATGCTTGCACAAAAAATCCCAAGCTAACACAGCAAGAAAATGTTACTCCCACTACCTCTCTAAACATTACTGACAACTCTTATCATAACTTACTAAAAATTAAATGGAAAAAAATAGAGTGAGTACCCATGTACTGCTGCAGGGCAATGGGGAAAGGTGCACAACTGGGGGAGAAGGAGGAAGAAAAGAGGTACTTGACTGACATGCATAAAAGAAGATCAAACAGTCTTTTTGTTTTCGTTGTCCTCCTGTGTGGCAAATGATTTGGTTGAGGACAGGTTTTCTGAGTTACATGGTGAAATATATGCTCTGTCATTTGCAAATCAAAAGGATTACTACTGTCCTTTTACTCTGGGTGACATTAACTCTCCAAACCTAAACTTCTAGCTCTGAGAGCAAGATACAATCAGATTCATTTAATGGGAGTGGAAATTAAATATCCAATAGATCTAATAATTACATTCAAAGTTTCTAACACGGAAATGAATATTTAGCTGATAAGAGAGAAAATTTCACCCTTAGGCTTTCTAAAAATTATAGAAAGAACCATTTTTTGTCATTTCTCTCAAAAGAAGTTTTGAATGAATAGGTTTTCTCAGTGGATTTTAGCATTTATGGTTGCACGTCAACAGAAAAAAAACACGTTCAGTCTACATAAGGGTCACCATCAAATTTAATTAGGGTATGAATAAGAGGTTGTTTATTCAAATCCTAAATATATGCTCGTATTCCAAGATAAAAACTCACCTGTATTAAACCACTTTTAGAATAGAAGACTTCACCAGTTACAATGACGCTGTTACATGGGTACAACAAGCTCCCTTCCTCTCATACCACTCAAAAGGGCTTTTTCTGCTTTTATTTCAGATGAACTTAACCCGTTTCTAGTCAGAACGATGTAGCATTTAACACTAACATTACCACATGCACAAAAGCACCTTATATCTGTGTTACTGTATTACCTTGAAAGTGCATTTTCTCATTTTTACACGTCAGCACTTGAATTGGGCCTGTTATCATTTTTCCTGGGTGTCTGGAAGATTTGGATTCAGTGTCTTGAGTGCTAATGTAATACAGAGATCTTGCAGAAATTGTATCTACCAGAAGTTCACAGCAGCTGTTTCTCTGTCTGTATTTTGTTAAGATGCTTCATTATTAATGGAAATTCTAAGGGAGTTGTTATCCCATATTAACACATAACAAGAGATTTCAATCTATTACTGAGTCATAATAGCTACTGGCATGGTGTTTTTTTGAGTAGTAACTGGTTGGAGAGCAACTTCTGGACATGTTCCTGCAGCAACACCCACTCTTCTAGGGAAAAGGATTATCAATGCAAATTACAGGGGTGTGTTTATTAAAGGTTACTAATTTGAAAAATGAAAAATTTGCTGAGATGAATGATTGGACCAAAAGAAGATTATAAGAAACATGGAAAGCAAAAGAAGTTTTTTTTAAAAGGGTGGCCTGGAATCTGTAATTGCTCATTTCTTTAGATTTATTCTGAAGTGCCTATTCAAACCTCCATTTCAAGATCAAGGACTTTTCTCAGGCTTCTTGAGTATTTCTATTAGAGATATTTAATCCATAGGTTCTTTTCCTTGTCATCTAAATTTCTTCTAGAATTGTGTACAATAATCAAAAGCCTTGAATAACCAAGCACATACATCAAACCTAAACCCTTTGAGGAACCAAAATCTTGATGTCTTCGGAGGGTGTGAGCACATTTGGGTCAGGCTCTGAATGAAATATTTTCCATAACTGACACAGAAAAGAAGCTTTTTAAATTAGATTTTATATAAATGACACTCATTCAGCAATCTCCAGCACACAGTACACAGTGAGTCCTTCTTCTGCTGGAGGGTCTTCATATCTGCATCTCCCATGACAAGAGCTCTGCTGAGTGACAGTATACTTTAGCTTCCTTCTGCTTACTCATCTTCCTCTAGCTCAAGCTAAAAAAAAAAAAAGAGGACACAGATTCAAGGATCTATCTATAAACTAAACACAGAGTAGAATTCAAGACTCCCTTGTCCCATGTAAATGATCTGCTGGTTGCTTGAGGTTTCATAGGTACCCACTGCTATCTCTTTCTGAGCCACTGAATACTTTCACAGCATTTTCAGCCAAGAGGAATGAGAGTACTCCCTCCAAATTTAGAATAACTGAAGTTTTAGCTCTCATCTTGAGATGGGAGAAACTTGGTTGTACCTCCTCATTATGAAAGGGTACAAAAGGTTTTCATAATTCTGAATAACTGCCTTGGATACAACTTGATGGAGCTGGTACTTCCTTCTCCTCAGGAAATAAGTAATAATCCCTGGCTACCTTTTATTCAAAGACAGTGCTTAGTCATCCACTTTTAGGAATGGATTCTAGGTTGAGATTTCTCAAATAGGAGGAGGCTGCTATTCTGCTCTGTTCAGTCTAGCACCAGATATGGCTCAAGATTAAAGACCTACTGTTGCTCATGTTCTGTGCTACTGGTTCCTTATTTTTCTTCACATACAGCTTGCATTTTAAAAATGTAAATTTTCTTCTACCTTTAAATAGAAAATTTTTACCAGGCAGTTCATTACAGGTATCAGAAACTTACCTCCTTTTTTTTGGATAGCATTTTCAAGCCATAAATGCTTGAAAGATGTGTAAGGAAGAACAAAACATTTACAGAGCTTAGGTGCATCACCGAAGAGTCAAACACCTGATATTACTTCTCTGAACAGGAATTGATTTGTACCTGACTTGGAAATCACACTCTTGTCTTCGTGCTGGTTTCGGCTGGGATAGAGTTAATTTTCTTCATAGTTCTTGGTATGGGTCTGTGTTTTGGATTTGTGCTGGAAACACTGTCAATAACAGAGGGATGTTTTTTGTTATTGCTCGGCAGTGTTACACAGAACTGAGGTCTCCTCGCCCCACCCCACCAGCGAGGAGGCTGGGGGTGCACAAGGAGCTGGGAGGGGACACAGCCAGGACAGCTGACCCCAGCTGACCGAAGACATATCCCACACCATATGGCATCATGTTCAGCATATAAATCTGGGCAAAGAAGGAAAAAGAGGGACATGTTCAGAGGGATGGCATTTTTCTTCCCAAGTCACTGTTCTGTGTGATGGAGTCCTGCTTTCCTGGGGATAGCTCAACACTGCCCGTGGGAAGTGCTCAACCAATTCCTTGGTTTGCTTTGCTTGTGCATGTGGTTTCTGCTTTACCTGTTGGACTGTCTTTATCTGAATGCTTGAATTTTCTCTTTTTCCCCTCCTGATTCTCTCCCCCATCTCACCAGGGAATGAGCAAATTGCTGTGTGGGGCTTAGTCTGGGATTAAAACAAAACAGTCCTCTAAGAACTCAAAGTGTTGAAGTTATAGTTTGGAGAAGGATGTTGTGATTTTACACTGCTCTTGTGCTCTTGAAGCTGAAATGACTACATATTTTAGGTAATCCCAAGAGCCTGTTTGGGTTATAGAAGCTAATTCCCAAGAACATCTGCAAATCCTGAGGAAGTGTTATATCTCCTGCTCCTGAAATCACTGTCTGTGCTCAGCCCCTCAAGGAAGGCATGCAAGAGTTCTGCAAGGAAGGCTTCAGTTGCTTACATTATTCTTTATCCTGGTGAAATTACATCTGGCCTGATCTTAGCCTTTTTAATGTTTTAGTCTTTCTAGTCAAAGTAAAAGGCATTGAAAATGGTAGTAATTTCCTCTATAGATGGAATTAGTCCATCTAATTAATTAGTTACATCAAAAAGTACATTTTCAGTGCAGAGGTGGCAGAAGTATAAAAATACAACTCATGAAACCAGTCTGACTTCAACCTCTCCTGGCTAACAGCATTTTAATGATCCCTGCTGTGTTACTCTGATTTTCTGGGATTTTAACACTTATTACTTATGGCTTTTAGCATGCCCCTTCCTGTTCATCTGCACCCTATTCCTCTGTTCAGGAATCTTGTGCTCATGATGGAATGTTTTTACCAGGTATGAATATTCTGTATGCCTTCTTTCATCCTGAAGCAGTTCTCACGCGCGGACATTTCTTCTATTAAGAAATCCTTGTAAAACTGTCCCCTGTGTTCAATTCTGGACACGGTAGAAGAGAAAAAAATCAGAGACCTGTAAAGATAGGTAAGGCAAATTGGAACCCTGCAGAGATTTGGAGGATTTCTGGAAGTGAAGCTGTGAACAGCCTATCAGTAATAATAAAGGAAATAAGCAAAGTAGTTCCGGGATTTGTTTTCCCCCTGGAGATTAAGCCTTCTGATAAATTTCTTCATATAGATTCCTGCATAGATTTCCAAATGCACAGAAAGATGATACGGGAAAGCTCATGTCTTGCATAATGCTGCTATATGGCATAATTCCACAATTTTGGTCTCAGTGTTTCAGCTTGGGAGCCTTTATCAAGTTAGAGTTGAACACAGGCTATATTTTATGGAGAGACATTAAATATAGCTGCGATAGCTGTCCTCAGTCCGTTGTCTCCCTATGGGAACAGGTTGCAATGTATTGTCATTTAGTTTTCTTTGGTAATTCATTTTGTGAAATGTGAGTTTCGCGTTACACTGAGGGTTGCGCTCAGGTTACACTATTGTCTACTCCATCAGCCTTTGTTCTCTTCTGGTTTGAATGGAATTAGTTCCTAATTTTCAGTATTGGATAGTTTTGCTTCTAGCATTTCAAAAATTTAGTAGGAATCTGTGCTGTATGAGCTACTTAAAATGTCCAGACCTTCCTTTTCATATGTAGCAGTCTACCTCACTGAGGACTAGAAGTTTCAAACAGGACAATACATCTTAATGTAGATTAGTATACAACTCTTTAATTAATGATATTGAAATATTCAGGCTGTGCTGTTTTAATCATAGTTGTAGTAAAACATGGTACAATTTTCTAGTAGAGTGAAGTGTTTTATTAGTGTTTAAACTGAAATGGACAGTGATCATCATGCTNAGAGTTAATTTTCTTCATAGTTCTTGGTATGGGTCTGTGTTTTGGATTTGTGCTGGAAACACTGTCAATAACAGAGGGATGTTTTTTGTTATTGCTCGGCAGTGTTACACAGAACTGAGGTCTCCTCGCCCCACCCCACCAGCGAGGAGGCTGGGGGTGCACAAGGAGCTGGGAGGGGACACAGCCAGGACAGCTGACCCCAGCTGACCGAAGACATATCCCACACCATATGGCATCATGTTCAGCATATAAATCTGGGCAAAGAAGGAAAAAGAGGGACATGTTCAGAGGGATGGCATTTTTCTTCCCAAGTCACTGTTCTGTGTGATGGAGTCCTGCTTTCCTGGGGATAGCTCAACACTGCCCGTGGGAAGTGCTCAACCAATTCCTTGGTTTGCTTTGCTTGTGCATGTGGTTTCTGCTTTACCTGTTGGACTGTCTTTATCTGAATGCTTGAATTTTCTCTTTTTCCCCTCCTGATTCTCTCCCCCATCTCACCAGGGAATGAGCAAATTGCTGTGTGGGGCTTAGTCTGGGATTAAAACAAAACAGTCCTCTAAGAACTCAAAGTGTTGAAGTTATAGTTTGGAGAAGGATGTTGTGATTTTACACTGCTCTTGTGCTCTTGAAGCTGAAATGACTACATATTTTAGGTAATCCCAAGAGCCTGTTTGGGTTATAGAAGCTAATTCCCAAGAACATCTGCAAATCCTGAGGAAGTGTTATATCTCCTGCTCCTGAAATCACTGTCTGTGCTCAGCCCCTCAAGGAAGGCATGCAAGAGTTCTGCAAGGAAGGCTTCAGTTGCTTACATTATTCTTTATCCTGGTGAAATTACATCTGGCCTGATCTTAGCCTTTTTAATGTTTTAGTCTTTCTAGTCAAAGTAAAAGGCATTGAAAATGGTAGTAATTTCCTCTATAGATGGAATTAGTCCATCTAATTAATTAGTTACATCAAAAAGTACATTTTCAGTGCAGAGGTGGCAGAAGTATAAAAATACAACTCATGAAACCAGTCTGACTTCAACCTCTCCTGGCTAACAGCATTTTAATGATCCCTGCTGTGTTACTCTGATTTTCTGGGATTTTAACACTTATTACTTATGGCTTTTAGCATGCCCCTTCCTGTTCATCTGCACCCTATTCCTCTGTTCAGGAATCTTGTGCTCATGATGGAATGTTTTTACCAGGTATGAATATTCTGTATGCCTTCTTTCATCCTGAAGCAGTTCTCACGCGCGGACATTTCTTCTATTAAGAAATCCTTGTAAAACTGTCCCCTGTGTTCAATTCTGGACACGGTAGAAGAGAAAAAAATCAGAGACCTGTAAAGATAGGTAAGGCAAATTGGAACCCTGCAGAGATTTGGAGGATTTCTGGAAGTGAAGCTGTGAACAGCCTATCAGTAATAATAAAGGAAATAAGCAAAGTAGTTCCGGGATTTGTTTTCCCCCTGGAGATTAAGCCTTCTGATAAATTTCTTCATATAGATTCCTGCATAGATTTCCAAATGCACAGAAAGATGATACGGGAAAGCTCATGTCTTGCATAATGCTGCTATATGGCATAATTCCACAATTTTGGTCTCAGTGTTTCAGCTTGGGAGCCTTTATCAAGTTAGAGTTGAACACAGGCTATATTTTATGGAGAGACATTAAATATAGCTGCGATAGCTGTCCTCAGTCCGTTGTCTCCCTATGGGAACAGGTTGCAATGTATTGTCATTTAGTTTTCTTTGGTAATTCATTTTGTGAAATGTGAGTTTCGCGTTACACTGAGGGTTGCGCTCAGGTTACACTATTGTCTACTCCATCAGCCTTTGTTCTCTTCTGGTTTGAATGGAATTAGTTCCTAATTTTCAGTATTGGATAGTTTTGCTTCTAGCATTTCAAAAATTTAGTAGGAATCTGTGCTGTATGAGCTACTTAAAATGTCCAGACCTTCCTTTTCATATGTAGCAGTCTACCTCACTGAGGACTAGAAGTTTCAAACAGGACAATACATCTTAATGTAGATTAGTATACAACTCTTTAATTAATGATATTGAAATATTCAGGCTGTGCTGTTTTAATCATAGTTGTAGTAAAACATGGTACAATTTTCTAGTAGAGTGAAGTGTTTTATTAGTGTTTAAACTGAAATGGACAGTGATCATCATGCTATTGGTTTAACTGTGCTTATCTGCTAATGTTGCTACCACTGCTACTAGATGCTTTCTTATTTAAGTGTCTGAGACCCTAATTATATTCTCTCTTCTCGCCTTTCCTACAATTAAATAATTTGTTATCATAATGTTTGCTCTTTCCTCACTTGAAACGTTACTCCCCTCTTATGCTATGGCTGGAGGCTTGGTAGCCTGAGCTGTCCCTGAAATGCTACTGGATGGGTTCTCCTCCCTCAGCTGCTTTTCAGAAACAGCAGCCGCCCTCTTGCTACACCTGCACATCTCCTTCTATCCCCATTTGTTTTAACCATGGCAAGCAAGCATGACAGCAGCCTTGGGATTTTTTTGCTTTTTTTTTTCCTGGCAACTGGACTTCCGGATTCAAATAACTTACTCATCCAAGATGAGCAAAAACATAAATAACCTTTCAGATACCACTACAGCACCCTAGCCATAAGTCTCTAAGCATGTTTACCTGGAGGAAGTACCAGGTGGCAAGCGTGACAAATTCTTTACTTCAACAATGAGATTCTCCAAATAAAAACTTCAAGCATGCACCGGAATTTAAAATGGAGATCATGAACATCCAGGCCTAAGTATTAATGCATTCAGAAACAGCACTGGTAGGTGCCTTGATTTTTCATTGCTAATGTACTTTCTCTTGAAGCCCTTCTGCTAAACTCCTATGTGGACACTTCTTTATTTATATACAAGTTGAAAAAAGTTCCTGCATTATGAAGTCTCATTGGTTTTGGCTATGTTTTCCATAGGTGTAGTCCCGAACCCCTGTTTTTGTGGTGCATGCAGTATTTCTGAAGTTATCATAACCTGAAGGTGAGGGCATCAAACAAAATGATGACCCAAGAAGATGCTGTAGCTTGATTTTGAACATGTGACAGAAGTCATAAAAGGAATAATTTTTTTATTGTATTAATTAAGTTGCAGGGACTGTTAAGTTAAACTTAAAATAACCCTTTTAAAAGTTGTTGAGGATAATGAATTACCCAGGAGGAGTTAGAGCCTGCTGCTGCCAACTAAAGTGCTTGGAGACTTGAGATAGAAGTGAACGATAAGAAGCAGCTTTCATGCATTCAAATAAATTACATGTTGGGCTTGGCTTAATCCTGGCAGCAGAATGATCTCAGGGGTTTTCCCTACATTATCTTAGTCTATGATTATGCAAATATCCTTTTAATGTAGCGACTCCTTAACAGGAAATTAGTCTCATACTTGCTCATATGCTCTTGCAATCAACAGACACTTGCTTGCAAAATCCTAGTGTGTCTGAGATACAAAAGGCACATTAACTGTTTTAAGTACCAAAATTTTGCAAACAGACAATAACAGGACATGCCCAGATGTGTCAGGGATGTAGCAGATGAATCAGGAAAGAGATGTTTGCTAACAAAAATATTCCTGGGTTTGAAAGTTCAACCAGAATGCAAATGGTACTAAGTTTACATTTGGTTTCAAAGATTGTAAGGAAAACATGAGAAGGAAGAAAATCTTTCAGAAAAGCAGGATTAAAACTGAATAAAACATGGAAATGAGACGAAGCATAAAGACAAAAGAAATGGAATCTTTAGTGTTAAGTGCCCAGCAACCTGCTTAGCCCAGGTAATGCACCGTCATCATTTGCACATACTCCTTACTGCAGTCATGTTCTCAGGAAATGCACCAAAATGGGGACTGTCAGGGTAACCTGCTTTGTCTGGAGGACAGGCACTTAAAAATTACATCATAAGCCAGAGGTTTCATCTGGAAAGACACAGAGCTGGTATCCTTTGGGAGGGGAGAAACTTAAGTCACAAAAATTGTGCTGTGTTACTTGTGGTAGTCTTAACGTACACCTGAGTAAGCAGGACAGCTCAGTTCCTGGTTTCTCAGGTTTGTAAATTCTTTTTAAATTAAATCAAATTATGTAACCTTTTCCTTAACTGCAGGTTTCCAGTATGGTAAAAAAATACCAGTTGGATATTTGATATCAAATTGGGATACAATTTGCAGTGATAAGTTGGCAGTTGGTACTCAAGGTGACCCTTCTGGTTTTTTTCTTTTTTACTCCTGATTGAAATAAAGACAGCTACATCCTTGGAGTGAAGAAGGGAGCCTAATGAAATGAATCCCCTAACTTTACAATGGGATTTAGGGTAGTATCTGATTCATTCAAGGTCTTTTGAAACTCCCATCAAAGTGAACTGTTCAAGGCATGACCTTAAGGTAACAGTTGAATCAGCCACAAAATCTAGACTTCCAGCTCTTTGTTTTAAATATAAGACCTATTCTTTCTTCTATATCCAGTGTATTCTGTTTGTAATAACCAGAAATTACCATTAGAGAAACTGAAGCTAATCTGAGGCTCATTAAGGAGCGAGAATTTATGCTTAACTACTTAAATAAATTCTTGTTGATCTGGTTTCTGGAGATTAACCTGTAATTTTATCTGTCATAGATGGGAGAAACTTGCTAGTACAACAGCACAGTATCTTAAAAACCCAACACACATATATAAGTACAGAGAGAGTGTTTGTAAATGCTGCTCAGAGTATATGAACTTCCATGATTCCCCACCCAGACAAACATGCTCAACCCATTTTCTGTACTGAGCATTAGGCAGCCAGTGGTTTTCTTTGACTGCTCTAGCAAAAACTAGCAGATGCTAGATTAAGTCTGAAGACTACAGAAAAATTAAAAAAAATTAATATTTGGAATTGCTTTTGATTTCAATAGATTAAAATCCCAAGAAGCAGGCAATGGCTGTGGTTCCACTAGAGGTTTCACCTCCAAAATAATTTTGCACTCAGTATGCTGAAACCCTAGCACTCATATTTAGCAGAAATACAACCCTGTGCTAATCAAGTCAACCAAAAAAGTTTTTATTTACCATCCACTTTATGCAGTAAAACCTTGAGCAGTACCAGGAAAATGCCTGAGAATTTTTTTTTTTCAAATTTGGGGACTTCGAAATTCACTCTTTTATAAATCAGGTCAGGTAGCATTCTCCCAGAATAACATTAAGCTTTTAACATTAAGCCAACTTGAAATTTAAGCAAACGTCCAGATGCATGAAGGCTGAGATTAGCTGGTAGCAAAGTGCAGTCACAGGCACCTCCACACGCTGTTACAAAAGCCTGTCTCAGCTCAGAGGGCTGTACTGGGACACAACCTGGCTCTGTAAGGCACAACTTCTATTTCACCTAACAGGTAGGAAAACAAAACAAAACCAAAGCCTGCAAGGGTTCACCTCCCCTTAGAACTAAAGTTAAACACAAAGTGACTTGAAAAATGAAGCATTTTCCTAATTTTTTATTGCTTATGAATCTGTAGAGGTAACTCCCTTCAGTAGAAACACCTAAACTTGTATCAGCTCAGAGGTTTTTTAACTATTTTGAAATAAGGAAGGATTAATATCAAAGTATATTTTTTCTTCTACTCCTCAATATAAGAGTAATCTAGAGAGTTCCAGGGATCTTCTTTTTCATTTGTCATCTTCTGTGAAATAGCAAAAAAATTTGTCAAAACGCGCAGCAAAAAACCAATTTAGAGGAAGGCTACCGGTTTATTTGTAATGTTCCACTAGTCAGTGGGCTTTTTCAATTTTAATTTTTAAGTTACAATTTCAGAGTTAAAGAGGATGCCAATTGTTCTGGCATTACAGCATTCAGGACAGAACATACATTGGCATCATAACTGCTTACGGTAAGTTAAGAGTTCTATCTATTCACATTTCAAGATCCCGTATTCTGCAGTTTTATTTCCTTCTTGGAAAGCAAGCAGGATGTTTGCTAGGAAGTTACTTTTATTGAGAAACGTTGGAACTTACTTAGCTTTTTGGATGAGCCATTTGAAGTGGGAATTATGTCATTTTGCCATAAGCCTATCTGGTGATACTAAACCTAGATAATTGGCTTCGATGGAGATCCAGTCTTTGCTGCAAACATAGAAAAATATCTAGCTGGCTTATAAGCCTACCATTCACATCAGAAAAAGAGACAGACATAAAACTATGTGAGTTAAGAAGCTTTGAATCATGAGACATTTTCCTATTTTTGTTTTACATAATTGGAGCTGAACTACAAGAGCTTTCTGAGCACTTCAGGAAACAGTAATCATTTCACAGGGTTACGAAGCCACCAAAGTTGCGAAGGAATTAATTTCTTTGATGAGGGTTTATATGAGAAGACATGAGGAAAGTGCATTTAACTCATTTTCAAATCACTGAATGGGACTCCAAGCATCTAGGAATCCTGTATGAAAGAACTTAACTAGTACTGTAGGAATGTGATGATTTATGGATTTTAGAAAGGCTACAGAGTGG
This sequence comes from Gymnorhina tibicen, assembly GCA_013399875.1. Classification (NCBI taxonomy): domain Eukaryota; kingdom Metazoa; phylum Chordata; class Aves; order Passeriformes; family Artamidae; genus Gymnorhina; species Gymnorhina tibicen. The sequence continues at coordinate 89,809 of VXAZ01006880.1, forward strand.
AAAATTGTAGCTGCAAGAGAAAGTGACTATTGTAATTAACACAACCCCAGAGGAACATATTTGGCAAAAGATATCTTTCCTCATGAGTGTTCTTTTATAGTTTGTCCTTATACATGCAAAACAAAAAGACATCAAGTGTAAAATGTTCTTTATCCTTACAAAACAATTATGGAATGATACAATTATCACCTATTCTGAAATCATCAGAATACCACACAAAGTTACTTTTTGCAAAAATCAGGAAGTTTAAATAAAAAAACTAAAGGCCACAATAAACAGTTGGCAACTTGATTTCAAGACTAATTGGATTGTCACATTAAGAAGTATTTTTATTAGTATATCCACAGGGAAGAAAAGCTGAGGAAATTACAATCTGCTTTCCCTTCAGGTCAGGTGCACCTCTCAAATCTTGAACACACTTCAGAGATATTTTGTGCTTAAGTGAAGCAGCCTGTCCAAAGTCACTCTCTGGTCTAAAAAATAGCATTTTCACACAAGTTCTTACTGCAATCCACATACACTCAGAAGATGTGGAATCACTGCAAAATATTTGCCACTGACACACAAGTGTCTAATAATGAAAAAACATGTAATAAATATATAGCCACCAACCTGCAGTTCCTTAGTGATAACCATTGTTTCACAGTAACCAAGGCCCCCTAAGGGTTAAAAGTTGCACACTGCGGGTACAGAGCTGTGCACAAGAGGGAACGGCAAACATGCCTAACATACACAAAACACTGACCTTAATTGTCATCCCCAGGAAAAGGGGGAAGTGGTGCTGCCATCTCTGGCATCAGCCATCTCCTCTCTTGCCCTGGCTCTGGTTCTCTTTGAGCCACCTTTGACTTGATTCAGAGTTTTACCAGTGGCTTATAAGGAAATAATTTAATAATTTTCTTTCCCCCACTCCACAGTAGTTTTATTTTAGGTTCAAGGCTAATTTAACTCATGGAAGCTTAAAAAAGTGCCAGAGATGGAAGGGGAAGTGGAAGGAATGCATGGCCCCTAGCAGAAAACAGGGTCAGCTGGCACTTAGCCTGTCTCAATTCACCCTTGGGACTGAGGTCTCAATACTCAATTACAAAGTTGGTCAATTGAGGCTTACACTGATGCCACTGGGGGGCCATTCCAGAAGGTTTTGAAAGACACTAAGTGTCATAAATATGTGAGACTATATTTTAATAAGCAGCTTGATTAAATCTACCTTGGGGGGGCTAATCAGAGGTCATAAAAAGCTGTTATTCAAAGTGAAGGAATTTAAAGAGGTAAGATCCAGAGCAGTCCCTCAGTAACAACTACAAAATACATGTTATAAAATTATGTATTTCCTTCTCATTATAATGAAAATTAGGAGAATTTAAAAATACATATGCTCCAGGCTTAATTTTAAAAAAGAAAAAACGAAACCCATAAACACAAACATGGTATGAAGGAATCAACAGTTCAAAAAATGCTTTAAACTTTATTAACTTCTAATTAAGGGGTTGTCCTCAGTTTTTTCCGTGAAGAATAAAAGCTACAATAACTTCCAAAAGTGGAGACTTACTTCAAGTTAAATTATGTAGCATTAGAGCAGGATCAACAAATGCAGGTTGTTGAAATATGAATTTTTAAGGCACAAAACCAAAATGTGACACTGGTTCTCCAAAGTTTCTCAAAGTATTTTTGCATCTGAATTTTCATTCCTCCTACTGTGGCATTCGACAGGGTTTGTAAATTGCAATGATTGTTCAGTAGCTGTATTTTTTTAACTCTCCTTATCTTCTTGAATACGTTTAACAGTTAAAAGTGCCTGCTGACATTTGTCATTCAGCTGAGGATCAGCACCCCCTTCTGGCTTCAACAGTGTGGGGTGAAAGCTGAACTCCCATCATCATGTAAGAAACCTGTAAAGGAGGAACAAAGTAAAAGCAAAAATATTCTAAAACTACTCATAATGAACAGGCAAAGGAACATTAAATACCACTACAGTAGCCCAACTTATCCAATTGCAGGGGCTGAGGAGCCAATTTAGAATGGTTCTCATGGGCCACGATGCAGCTTTGTGCAGGTGTGGCGCGTCCTCATCACTGCAGGCAGTGGCAGCACCCTGAATACCTGCTAAGGCAGAGGCTCACTGACAGCAAACCTCCTGTCCCACTGCCTCCTCCTCTAGGGTGGGCATAAAGGCTGAGGAGCCAAGTCCTTGTCTCTTCTGGGCTCATGCTGCCTGAGCAAGCATTTGTCATTAGCCTATCCTGTTTAATTACACCACTGCTTTGGTCAAGAAATTCCTTTATAGTCTCAATACTGGTACCTCTAAATTTGCTTATATTTTCCAGCTCTGAAATGTTATGCTACCACTGCATTTTGCCATAGCAAGCTGTACATTACTTATGTGAGAATTGTTTCAGGTATCCTTCGTGTAAAGTACACCCTGATCATGTTATCAATGGGCTTTTACTTCAAAAATTTCTTAGGAAAACTTTCAAAACTGATCATTGCTACAGCAGAAAACAGAAAGTCAAGGTGATTTCCTGCCTGAGGTAAACAGATGACACTAATCAGTGTCAAACCAGCCAAGCCTGCTGAAGAAAAAACAAAACTTCCTAAAACCCCCAGCCAACCCACCATGTAAGTAATACCACTGAGATGGTCTGAAATCAAACCTGATCCTGCCAGCTGAAGAACAAATGTGGTTGTTCAGACATCTCTGTACAGATCAGCTCACCAGGCTCTGGCCTTTTTAATGCATTGGCTTTTCTGGTAATGCTCGATACTACTTTGTTTTAAAAAGAAATGACACTCCATGCTGTACATTGGTACTAAATGTGCACTGGACATACCTAGCTGTTAATACATATACTTTTTGTTGCATTGTGTGGAAAAGGAGCATTATTTCAGGCATAGATACAATTGCAGTGGTAACGGAGCAGACTGGGGGAAGATGAGCAATACTGAAGTTTCCTGAGTGGGAAAGCAGACTGAAGTGATGGTGTCATCTGTAGACTCTCCCTCCAAACAGATCATCCTTACAGATAAATTCACACCTGAATATAAATGTTGTTGACATTTACAAGATCCCGTTTTCTCCGGCTGGATGTTTTGAAGGGTCTAGCCCATGCTGCTTCATCTGCACTGCGATATCAAACAAGTAGTCATAACATTCACACCTAAAATAAATAGGGAAAAAATTGCAATGTAAGTAAGGCTCAAGTCTTACCATGTTCTATGAAAATTAGTATTTTCCTTCCTTAAGCTTTTTATCACCAGTCTGACTGGATAGCTCTATTCTTGTTTACTTCCAATGCTCTGGAATGGAAAGTGCCCAGCATTTTTGCTACATATACTGATTTGCTGAAGTAAATTCCAAAAACGGGACTAGGGAGGGCTACACAAACTGTATTGGCAGCTCTCATATAAAAACAGAGATTGCCTGCATGTTTCATATGAGGAGGGACTTGTTGATTTATTTGAAAGGAAATGCTGGCAACCCTATCAGCCAGCATTGATATGAAAGGAAAACCAAGCAACGGAATCATGGATGAATCCATTCCCAAAAGCTCCCTATTCATGCAGTGAGGCCTTAATATTCTGAATCATTGTCCACGGGCTGGAAATATACATAACATTACTTTCATTAAGATCTTGAGGCAAGAGATAGCGTATTTCTGAATTGTACTCACATGGTTTTGGCTTTTTCCCATGTCGCTCCCCATACATAAACACCGTGACGTCTGACCAAGACAGCGCAAGAGTCTGGGTATTTTTCCATTGCACGTGCCATTCTCTCCTTGAGATCCTTCTCTTCTGGTGTATTCTCAATAATAGGAACCACTAGTGTATCATCATATCTATAAAAAACCCCCATATTCATGTATTTAAAAAACCTCTGTGCTTGGATGTATGAAACTTTTCTTTAAGAAAGAGATTATCCTCTGCCTGTGTAAAATGTTAAATTCTCAGCACTAGATTTTAAGCTCTTTTATGAGTCATGCTGTAGCATAAGAATTCTCAGGAACATCTCTCACTCCCAAACATATACTACGCTGGCAATACCTGAGCTACACTTGAGGCACAAAAAGAAAACACCACTTTAATCTATTAGGTGTAGCTGGTTATTCCCCTATCACTTTGTAGTTGGGTCCCTTTACAACTTTTTCAAACTTTTCATCCTGTATTGGCATCATCTACAAGCTTTACCTCAGATTAAATTATTTAAAAGAATCATATCATGAAGAAGGAAATGAAGCTGTTTGCTGGAGAGCAGAAAAAAATTAATTTAGGTAGTCCAAAAAGCCCCTGGAAGATTGTCCTGCTAAGGCATATAAATAGAAGGTAGAGTCAACACATGAAAAATAAATTCTCTGTGATGGAGTCATTGGTGGGCTACATGTGATCTTAAGAGAGCCTGAGAACCCCAGTTCCAAAGACAAGATGATGCACGTTACTCAGTGGAACTTGCCTAAGAGTTTCTTCTGAAGGAGGACTGGGATATTTGGCATTGTTTGAACCTTAATTAACACTAGCAGAAACTTGTTTAAATAGTTTTAATAAGTCCCCAGTTCAGGTTCAGATTTATCATTGAGATCACATAGATGAGTGGATGCTAGTAGTACTTTCTTTTGTAAAACACAGAAAGAAAGCAATGGTAGAACACCCCAACACCAACAGCTTGTATTTTAAATCAAATATTCAGAAGATAAAGTCTCATCCCTTATGGTTCTCGATGCTGATGCTTTCTCAAGGAAGGCTATAAAAATAGTGAATGAAGAAAGTGAGGTGGCATTTGAAGCTTTACTTTGACCCTTATAAATTCTGATCACTAAAATTACACTTGGAGTGTTTGTTACTAATTAGGCCAAATGAGTTAATGGATTGGCTTCCTAGGTTCTGCTTTCTACTTGCACATGAGCTTGGAAGCTGCTATAAACACCATAACTGATTCCTAATCAGGACCATAAGCTTTCTATCAAGAACTAACACCTAAAAAATGCCAAGAAGACTCTGAATGAGCTAAGTACTTGGTATTTCTTTTTTTTATTGAAATTTAAGCAGCCTACATTTAGTCAAACCTTCATGTAAAATACCTTGTGACAGTCTGACTTTCAAAGCTGTTTACTACTGATCTAATTCTCCTTCTATGGAAGTCAAAGATAAAACTACTCTGGGATCACTGGAGTCATATTTAGGCCAACATATACTTCTAATTTTTCTATCTGTAGCATTTTCCTGGACAGCTTCCAGAAAAGATTTATGTAACTAGAAACAACATACAATCCCTTTTTTCGAAAGGTCCGATTTTGTACTTTGAATCCAAGGTCCCATTTTTCTTTTTAGTTCAATGGGGAGACTTATGTGAGGCAAGACATTGAATCAGTCTAGAAGGGATGAATATGTGCTAATGAGCCATAGAGCCTGGAGCTTTGATTTCTTTAATTTTGCTGGTAAATTAATAGAATGACACAGGACAACTTGGAGGTATGGAACCCAATAAATACAATGTTTCCTGGCTAACGTTTAGGAGTGTATGAGAGTTCAAAATGCATATAAAAAAATTTGTTGTGAATTTTTTTAAAACCAGTGTTGTTAGACAATTCAATAAAAGGGCTTGTATTTTACCACATTAAAAATGCACATGCTAATGGTGACAAGAAAGTAAAGTTGGCAAGTAAACCAAAATGGAATAAAATATGCCGGGGCATAAAATCACATATGGCTTGTTCCCTTGCCAAAGGGCAACAGTTAGATACAAAAATTAACATCAAAAAGTGGAAAGAATTTAGCATTTCAATTTCTCATCTCCTTGTCACATGTTATATAAATGTTGTTTGCAGATCCCAATTCAACACTCTGTGGGTGGAGACCTCAAAACAAGCCATCACACATAATTTGGAATAACTCAGCACTTACCTCAGAGCTCATCCTTGAAAAGTAATAACATTATCTTTAATGAGCTGTTTATTCTGAATTTTCTTTCAAACTCTGTCAAGTAAATCTGAAATCCTCTACTCTCTTAACATGCCCTAAACTAGCACAGGCAGTGATATGTGAAGTCCACCCAAATGTAGTTTGTACATGCTATCAATCCAACCTAGTGTTGGCTGGCTCCAGTTTGAGCTGAACATTGTACAGATGTGGTAACATCTCTTATTTGGCTTGTTCCTGTAGCTCAACAAACAGCAGCCTTGGCATTACAAGTTTTATCTCAGATCTCTTCCACAGGCTTCAGACCTTACAGAGAACCAGTGACTCATTCGTTCCAGACATCTTTTTACTTCTTATTCCTAATACTTTATATTACACACTTTCAAGTACATAACTCAAATAAATTGTATTTATATTGCTGAAAACAAATGATCAAATATCATGCCTCTTTTCCTAAATATAGAGAAGTACCTGTAATAGCCTCCTGAAGTACACTTCTGGATTCCTTTTATCATCTCCTGATGGGTAATAGAGAACTCACTCCCTGGGTAAAGAAGGGTAGCCATAACGGCAGCCTTGGAATGCGTATGGATCACCGCGCCTGCCCCTAGGAGCAGAAAAAGAAAAAAAAACTTAGAAATAATTTTAAAATGTGACTACTAAGAAAATATAATGCATATTGTTCATTAATTTCCTTTGATTAGTCATCTTAGCAAATGATCTGCTGTGTGAGAGGAAAAAATATACAGCAACCTAAATGAAAGTATTAGATAATTACTCACCTGTAAGGGATAATTATGGATTGTCTTAGGACACTTGTGTTAACTTTAAGTTAGTGACAACTTCCACGAGAGACACTGCTTGTACAAATTCAAGAAGAAACACTACTTGTACATTTCTTTACATACTGCAGTGACTGAAACACTCTTAATTTTATCAGAGTACTGAGGTTATAAAGAATTCCCAAACTTATTTGTGAAATGAAAGTTTAAAGCCTTTTACTTTCTTTTTATATCTTCTTCAATTATCTGCCAATTCTCTGAAAAAACACTCATCATTATCTTATTGTGTCACGATGGAAAGATAGGTAGACAATAATTATAATCTACTTAAAAAGATGCAATGTTGCTTTTCCTTGAGTACACATGCAAGCTGCTTGTGCAGGAAGATCAGAAGAGACTCCCTAAATCCCCTCTAAAAAAACAGATCCAAATTTTACACAACATCAAAAGCTCTCTATTACTGTCCACCTGCAAAAGAAAAGCTTCATACTGTTTTCACTTATTCATATTATAACTGTTAATCTCAACCAATGGATGCAAAAGGATTTAAACCATAATAGTTGAATTGGCAAAACTACTGATATAAAACTGCTGTAAATCCCAGCCTACCCCTGCAACCTACCAATATCCTGCAAAAAAATCAGTGCTGAAAAGATGATCCCAGGCATAGCTACAAGAGAAGATTAAATTGCAAGTGACACTGACAGGATGTTACTATGGATTATATCCCACTCTATACCTACCTTTGCAAATCAATTTATTTCATAGTTTCATGTTTATTTCACTGTAACTTCTATGTATAAAGAATATGGTACTGAACATCAATTTTGTGGATGTACACATACAGCGTTTCAGTCACTGCTGAACTACGAACATCGCTACATACCTCTCATAGTGTAGGCATTCATAAAAAGAGGTGTGCACTGGCTTTTCTTTAGTTTCTTGTGCAGTGGAGGACCACTGATGTCCTGTTCATTCATGTCACAAACAAACATATCTTCTGGCTGTAAGAAAGATGAAATTATTTTGACTGTGATAACTCAAAGTAGTCTTGTTTTCCCTCTAGGGAAACAAATATATACAAACCATGTATTTAATACAGAATGTGATTTTAACTTTATAAAAGTGCTGTAATGCACCCCATTTATTCCAGCTTCTAATACTACTTACTGACATTGTGTAATGGAAATTAATATTAGGTACTCTTTTTACTCAGACTGATGCCATGCAGGTATTTGTAAAACTACAATTTTCTCAGAAAGGAGATAGTCTGTAGCTCAGTAATAACAACAGATCAAAAGGAAAAGTAGTAACTGATTCAAATAAGAAATGTAGATGTACTTTTCCTTCCCTACTTAAAAGCACCAACCAAGGGCACAGGTTAAACTTAAAAATAATCCATTTAACTTGTAGAACTATTGCTTTTTAAACCTTGCTTTTAGTAGCTTTACGTGAATATTACCTTTGGATCAATTAGCTACTTGTAATAGTACAAAGAATTCTTCAGGGCAGTAATAAAATTCTAATATTATTTTAAAAATCAGCAGAAAATACAATTGCAAGAGATTTCCTCACTCACTGTGCTTAATCCTCTGCTACTGCGAGCACAGATCAGATCATGGTGATCTTACACAGCTTTCCCTGCCTTACTTCTTCACATCCCCAGCAAACACTGCTGAGAGACCCCAAGTTTCTATCAGTCAAGAAATTCCTTTCACTCCTCACTGTATTTATCCTCAGATTTATGAGATGACAAATCCTTTCCATGTATTACTCTATTCTGGGGGAGTACCTGGTGTCATAAAATAGTTATCATTTACCACTCTCCCCTCTGCTTATATTTTGGGTTTTTTTGGAAAGCAGACAGATAGACAAGGTCACCTTTTCACGGGGAGAGCCCAACTATTTACTGAGAATATCAAGACAAATATTTGCAATCACTCAAACAAAAATACACAGTGATGAGGTGTTAAAGCCTATTTACGTGTGTACCTCAGTAACTTGAAACTGTAGCCAGACAGGTATAGCCAACCAAGCTTGACAAAGAATAAAGCTGGACTGGAGTAATGCTCCACTCTCACACTGCTTTGTGTTAATTTAAAGCAAAGAGATCATCAAGCCTAATCTACACTGGCCACTGAAACACATACTGGTTTGCTATGGTAGTGGAGTACTGGGAGAAATCATCAGTTGTTTCAGTAATGTAGTCAACAGTATAACAAGTTTGTAACTTCACATAAAGAAAAATGGAACTCTAAACAAAGGCACTTTCACCCGTCTCAAGATGAGCTCTGAGGTAAAAGTACAGCTTAAAATACCTGTATTCTTTCCTTCTGGACTCCTGAAGGAGCGATGTAGATTTCATCCCTAGGAAAAGTTGCAGATAGGAAAAGTCAGTAAAAAGTCAGTAAAGTTGAGGAATGACTGTTCAACTGCACAGGCATTGGAGCTCTTGAGCCACTGAAAAGGAGATAGCAAATCCAGACCCTTACAATTTAAAAACTTGAGCACTTTTTCCATACATTGAGAGGTAGATAGTTTTCAAAATAGAACCAAATTGTACAAGGGCAAATAAAATCTCTAACTTGCATGGGTGTAAAACCCTGCTTTCAACTTGACAGATATCTGAAAAACATGTAAGAAGTGCAGCCTTATTTTTCCAAGAAAGAAAAACAGCCTCTCCCTGAAATAACTCAAACTCAAATTCCTACAATTCAGAATAAAAATTAAATGTGAAACTGCAAGCAGATACTGATCTGTGACAAGGCAGGTGGCAAAACCATTACTTAAAAATCCATAAACTATCTATAAACAGTAAAAATTATCTGTAACATTCAACAATGTAAATAGTTTGGTTTTTAACTGTGCAGGTTAGGTTTCTAGTGCAGTTATTTATTTGTGTTGATTAAGAGACAGTACTAATTCAGTGCAATTAAATGACTGAAATTTAAGTAGAAGTGCATCACTTCTTGCAAGGACTATGTGAACAAAAACTGTAAAAATTGACTGAAACGAAAATGATTTTAAGATGGTATCTGCATTATTTTCATTATTAGCACGAAACCCCCAACTAGATTCTCTCTCTCAATTGCAATCACTATTCAGCTTCAGCAGTCACATACTAAATTCAGGAGCACAGAGACATCTAGTGAATAATTAGTCAAGTTACAGATACATTTCCAACGGACCATGGGATGTTTCTGTTTCTGGACAAGAGAGCTGGGGAAGGGGCTGGAGCACAAGTCTTGTGAGGAATGTCAGAGGGAGCTGGGGATGTTCAGCCTGGAGAAAAGGAGGCTCAGGGAAACCTTGCTGTTCTCTACAGTGCCTGGAAGGAGGGTGTAGCAAGGTGAGGTTGGTCTCTTCTCCCAGGTAACCAGAGACAGGACAAGAGGAAATTCCTTCAATTTGCATCACAGGAGGTTTAAATCAATTATTAGGAAGAATTTCTTCACTGAATGCGTTATCAAACATTGGAATGGGCTGCCCAGGAAAGAAGCTAGCTCATCATCTCTGGAAGTATTTAAAAGACATTTAGGCATGGTGTTTAGGAATGTGGTTTAGTGGGAACTTGGCAGTGGTAGGTTTATCGTTGGACACTTGAGGATCTTAAGGATCTTTACCAACCTAAACAATTCTGTGATTTTAATTCTTCCAAAAATAAAACTCTTAAGATGATGTACTGTTCGTAGTGGTAAAATATCTGTGAAGCACATAAAAATGTGGCTTTATCGTATTTGTAATTTTTAACATTCATGAATTAACTGCCAGCATTGCGTTAATTTAGTCTTAATTCATTTGCATGAGCAAGACAAGAAATCAAGTGGTAATTCAGTTACTTGTGAGAAGACACACTATTTTTCTTAAACCAGATTTTTTTCCTTTTTAGAACTTAACCAGAAAGGGAAAATCTGATGACAAAATAACATCTTCAAATACAAGACACCTCACAGAGAATTCTACATCCATTTTTAATAAGCTATCCGATGTCCAAATTGGCATTTTTTTCCCTGATAGTTGATATGAAATGCACAGTGAGTAAGGCTGATTAAGATTAGCTGATAAAAACATTTGTTATATTTGAATCAAATTTCAATTGGTCTTTTACATTTTCCTACGTAACAATTCTAAGTAAACAAGTTACAGAACTACTAAGGAAAACTGTATTACTATATTAGTGCATTCTCTGATAATGCTACAACCAACAGGAGTTGCACTGGAATGACAAAGAAAATAGGCTACATTTAGCTACTGATGACAAATTAGTGCTAGAAAGATATTCCCATAGACAACCTTAAAAACAGTCATTTACCCTCTTTTCATTCATCTCATTATTATTACTGTTGTTGCTTTGCTTGCAAAATCAAGCCAGGAGGTGAAATGACCTGCACAAAGTCCAAACAGCACAAGTATGAGCATTTAGGGTCTTTTATTCATATATATATAGAATATAATTTGAATAGCAATGGCTGTTTGTGCATGCATGCAAATGTATACCAGAACAATGAGAGGTCAGATACTTTCATGTCACAACCTTGTGACCGGGTACAGAACTGCAGGCACTGTGTAAGGTGTTTTGCAGAATGAGGATTTCTCTTTTTTTCAGTGGCCACTGAGAGGAGCTCTGTTTCCACTGAAAGGATTGGGGATTATGAATAGGTTGGAGACAAGCAAATTAAAACACAAAGTGGTGCTTCTTCGTAGGAGATACAGACCAAAAATTGTTGATGTTACCTGTCCTGCTTTAATTATATGTAAAGTATTTGTCTTCTAAGAAATTATCTCAGTAGAATAGTAATTTCCTTCTTAGAGGAAATATCTGGCCTGCAATATGTCCAGGGTCAGACTGATCGTATTTAACTACAGGCATTTGAAAGCCACATGCCTGATGTAACCCACTCTGAATTCCACAGTCAGTGAAATGAAAAAGGGGGAATGCACTGTTCTTTAAAGACAATTCATCTACCTTAAACAAAGGTAGGAAAAGAATGGGATAAGATCACTCTCTGAAGTTGTCTCTCTCCATTGAAGGGTGTGCAATGATTAATTCAGATTATTCACCTCCCTTCTATATGGCTAAATTTGGCACACTGTTCATTTCCCCCTCTAACTTTTTGCTCGCTCTTGACTTGCAAACATTTCTCATGGAACTGAAATGCCCTCCTCAGCTACTAAACACAGCCAGCCTCTCTCTGTAACCACCACATTATTTCTCTTTCATCACTACTTACCCATGTTTCAAGCTGATTCCTCCACCGGTTCCCGTTACCCAGCCTAAACCATAAAACAGTCTACAAAGCTCTGGGATAAGATTCCTTGGATGTAACCCATCCTAAAAAGAAATTAAATAAATACATGAAAAACCATCAGAAACACCTCAAACCTAAGAATTTAAGTTCTCAAACTGAGTTTAAAGGATTAGTACTTTCATACTCAGCAAAAAGGCCTAATTTATGCTAATGAACTTCACTTACAAAACAACTGCATGTTTACACAATGCCCTTTATGCTCTGCCAGGGACATTTACACCTTGAAAGGAACAAACAAAACCCACAAATAAGGTTTCTGACTATCCTTCCCAGGAAAGGTCTCATCTGAAATTTATTTGAGTGCAGTGGGCCATAGACATTACACCAGCAGGATTATGTTATGGACTACTGCACAAAAAAAAGGAAAATAAATGCATCTAGCATTATCCATTTTTAAAAGCTCAACTAATAGTTTTCCTACTAAATCAGGTTTTTTGTCGGTTTATTTTGCTTGATTTACAAATTTCAGTAGAACAGACTTTTTTAGTCAATAGCACTCAAAAACACCACAGAAAATATATGCAAATTATTTTATGAACTTTACATTCCTGCATTTTCACAACATGAGGTTACTTTACATGCAGTTTAGACAGAAGGCAAATTGCATTATTTTAATATTTCTTTAGAAGGAAAAAAAAATCTTTTATTTTTTTCATACTCCATTTTTACATTAATGTCTGTGTCTATATATTAACCAAAGGTATCTCTAGTGTCAGAGGCAAGATTTCCACCTACATTACCACAGTAATACAGCTGCTGTTATGGTGTGCCTTTTTTTAGAATTCTTATTTTTTTTATTGCGGCAACTAGAAGCTTTAAAAGTTTTTCTAAAATGACAAATGATTAGCTGCTCTACTGCTCACCTTGGTTATCAGTACCCATGAAACAACATTTCCAAAAAAAATGTTTTGTTTAGCAGCAAGAATCCACATTGGGGGGAGCATTTTGTCAACACCCACAAAACAGAGAGAACCAAAGCAAAAGCAGCACACAGCAAAAATGGCAGGCAGGTGGTTACTTGGTGCCAATACCTTTGCTGAAATACTTAGAAAGAAGTGTTTCCAGCTGGTGTTAGACTTGCAGAACTAGGGATGGGGAGACAGCATGGAACAGGAACACGAGGCACTGGTTCTGAGGCAGGAGACTGGGAAAGTGAATTACTGGAGATGGCAGCCTGAAGCAAGTTTGACAAGGTTTGGAATCTCCAACCTCATCTTTACAACCTCCAATGACGGTGAGTGACATGATTTGTTCTGTCTTACCAAAGATCATGGACATGCAGAAGATGGTCTTCCCTTTCATCTCTGTGACAATGTTTTATATATTATGACAACTCAATTTGCTCTTTTTCTTGTTTTTTTGTTTTTTTTTTTTTTTTTTTTTTTTTTTTTTTTTTTTTTTTTTTTTTTTTTTTTTTTTTTTTTTTTTTTAGTTGTTTTTTTTTTTTTTTTTTTTCTTCTCTAC